>JBAMJV010010813.1:0-34294 GCA_037951105.1 Echinarachnius parma | reverse complement strand
AGAAGGAACGACTGAGACAAACGGAGGACGAAGGACACCCACTGCATTACCACCCACTACATCCTTGGCGCACTAAGTCACGGAAAGCTTCCTTTCACGCGTGTTTTACAGAAGGCTCAAACTCTGGGAAGAGAGATTGAGCTTAAAGGGTACCACCGGGCATTATAAAACCAATGCTTAGTTGTTTTGGTACTATAATTGAATATCAAACATACTCTCATGGGGTCTGATATGTTTCTGTAATTTGAGAACAATGCAATTAATTACTACGACCTACGGAACCACGGCTATTTAGTGGTTCGCGCGCGCGACTTTTGTTTGCACGACCGCTCAATCAATACGCGTAAGATTATGGTAGTAACAAAAAACTATGACATTTAGTCGATGGTGTTTATGAAATTAACGATCGTAGGTGTTGCATTCTTTCTGAGACACCCTGTATAGTTTGCCATCGCACGATGCATAATACAATGTAGGTTACTCTGAATGCATGTAATAGAATAGTACAATGCTTGTATAGCGCTACGTGTATACGGGATAGATGCTGTTTCTGAACGCCAAATTGATTTTTCATTCGCTGCACACAAGAGATTTTCGGATTTTCTCTGCTTGCTGCGATATATCGCAGTTGCTTCCGATAAGAGGATCGTTAAGTGATATCGGAACTGCGCTGACAGAATGATTGATAGCTGATATTAAAAATGAATCTCTGGCGATGTAGAAATACTTTCAGGAACACAGACTTGTTTTGTATGTTCATTTAAGATATATGTCTTTGATGTAAGAGAGCTAAATCTCTGCCTGGTGGTACCCTTTAAAAACATGCAAGTAGTGTATGCCTATGGTGCCATCAGAGAAGCTGTCAGCAGGATTCAACCAACCCTTCGTGTTTTTGCGTAGTCTGAATAGGCTTTGGCAGGCGTGGGAAAATGCAAACCAACATGTTGAACTGGGGATATATCGAAGGTTCAGCAGAATGCGAGTGCGGTCAAGCCCCTCAGATCATGAACACCTGCTTAATTGTGATATGGTACATTGAATGTGCACAATCAAAGATCTGACAGATGCCAACGACGTAGCGCTCAGATTTTCCCGACATTGGCAGGAATTTGTGTGATGATACGAAATAATGCATGAAACAAGCTCCAAACTGCTATTAAAGGTGAGGGTAAAAACAACAACCGATAATCTCCTTTGAAAACAAACAGTTTATCAATCTGCAACAGAGAATGCCTTCACTGTACGCGTGCGGGAGAGATTCTATCACGTAGAAAGGGTAAACTTATCTCTAACAGTTGTCCATCGCCAAAAATTATCGAGGCAGAGCTCTGAAAAGCGGCCTTGTTTTGTTTTGATGAAAAGAGACTTTTTGGAGCGTCGATCTGCCTTTTTTGATGAAAAATGGGACCCTTAGGAGCGGCCGGATCGGCAGTAAAACAGAGTTCTTTGAAGAAACACATACCCGTATTGCAAATACTATGTACATGATCCCCCCCCCCCCCCCCGCCCCCTTGGGGTATTGATGACGATGGTTGACCATGGTTTATTGCCGTTTGTTATTGACATGTCCACATTGATCTTCGTAGCTTTTTTTTTTGCCATGGATATCTCCTAAGGAAAATACATTTAAAAGGAAAACAAGTTCAACAGATATGTGTCGTCCATCCTTCGTTGTTATTTAAGCTTAAAGTGTGTATGCTCTACCATCGTTTCCCCCACAGTGGATAAAACAGCGAATCGATATCAACAATGTTGCCATGGTGGCTTTTCAGGCCGTGATCCTTCCAGATAATGTTAGGGTTCCGAGGAAGGCCATTTACCATTTCTATGTGTCAATGACTAATGGAATGTCTCCACTTAATTGCTCTAAATAAACTTTGATGTAAAATCATGTTTGATGAATATGAATATGAATAGTATGCTTCATCTTTATTAAAGAAAAAGAGTTGCAGGAGATACAAAACAATGCTGTACACACAGATTTCCCCTGTGCCTATATGTTTTGTAAACTCTCTGTTTCCCTGGTAACCCCAAACTTATAATGTTCATCCTTGTTAATGAGACGTTCTATGCTGTTCCCTTTTCTAAAGAGGGTGGTCCAAGCAAAAAAGTAATAGAATTAATGTTTTCTGTTTAAATCTGACTAGATGTATAATAGCTATTTTGTGTTTGTTATGTTTATATTTGATATTTGTAAATGTATTCAGATAGAAACAACTTTCCCAGTGCTAGATTAACGTAAAAAACATCATTTGTATCGCAATGTATTTTTTATTTCACTTTCAAGATCACATTCAGAGAGCTAAAAACTATTATACATACATATCCTTGGAAGTATGAACTAGCATACTAATGAAACAAAATCGAGTTGTCAACACAAAACCATCAGTTTAAGACAAAAACTCATAATTGAGGAGGGATCAAATAATGAACTGTCAAAGAAACGTTTTCATTTGTTCTCTTCTCTAAAAAAAAGTGATGCCAAAAAGAATAATACAAAATATTTAAAAACAAATTTATGGCAATATGTCCCCAAACATTTGTGATCAGTCCTGGTGAGACCAGCCACAAGTCGGTTAATGTCAAACCTCAGAAATCGGGCTTGATGTGAAAGTGCATAAACATTGGGGGAAAATGTAATTAGCTTATTTGTTCCCTGATATTTCTTCTACAAGTAGGCACATTTTCATGCCAAAATATTAGGGGGAAATATGAAAATTTAGGAGAGTTTTGAAGCATGTTTTTTCGGGTTTACAAATTTGCTTTCCAACATTCTTTCCTCCCAAAAGCGATCGATATTAAGCTCCGCCTCTTAAAGTCATATATGCGTGGGTTAAAATTGGTAGTCAGCAAAACCCAACTTGCACTCCACCGTAATCTCTCGAGGTAAACTCACGATGTGTGTTGGATCAATCGAAGAGCTGTGCATCGGAATATCTGAACACGGGCCTTCATATGAAATTGCATGCAGCACACAGCTGGTAGCAATTATGTATAGAGCGATAAGGTAGTCGAACCGTTCGCGCTGATAAGCGGCCCTTCGATGTGCTGGGTCGAGCGTGTTGGGTAATACTTTCGCTCGTAAACATCTCTGATTGCGACCTTGATTCGACTAGTACAAGGAGTACCTCGTTGGTAAAACAAACATTCCGAATGCGACTATTGTCGATTCGGTCGTTCGGAACTGGGATAGTTTGCGATCGCTACTTATAATTGAGCAGAGGGGGATTACGTACCGTGCGTAAAAGTGCGCAATATGGATTCGCGCATCTGAAGTACCGATCTGAATTGCCTTTAACAACCCCTTTGTACCAAGTTGCAAATCTCGCTGGCGGTCAAGAGTGGCCAGCGCACATCGATATTCTTTAATCCCTATTCACTTACTCAAATGGCCTCCTTTGTTTATCCCTTTGAGCGAGCCGCGCGTGCCGCTTAGTGCATGAATTAAACAAAGAACGCTCTTTAAACCTCGTTGAATTTGCTTGACGCTCATCGCCGCTACTTACTGCCCCGTCACACCCAAGCCGTTCTCGCTGCGCTCCTAATCCCCATTCATAAATTTGGCAGTGGGAGGCGAAGCATTGTCCGAACGATGATTAATGACGAATGAATGGGAGGATTATCGCACATAGGTGAGAGGATAGCCTCTCATGCATGGACATACAATGGCTCCCTGAACAAAAGAGTAGGTCGCCGAAGACCCACGTCCGTTTTCAACATGTCGAAAGAGAGCGTGGGTATTCTGCGACCTAATCTTTTGTTCAGCGAGCTATTGTCTGTGCATTCATGGAAGGATATCTATTGACACATGTGAGATAATCTTCCCATTCAGATCCTCATTGGACAAAAGACATTTTGCGGATACATTCCAGCGATTGTGATCAGCTATTGTCTAGATCGTGGCTAGAGCGTGGCTTGGGTGTGACGGCACAGTAAAGCCTAGTGCCCACTATACGATCTGCGCTTGCGATCTAGCCCGAGTTGCTAGCGATCTCGGTTCGGTGTGAATCGCACCAGTTCGCCGCGAGTCAGCCCGATCTCATTGCGTACGTGATCTTTTCGGTGCCCACTATGCGATCTCACGGCGACTTCCCCTGAGAAATCATTGTCCCTATTTCCACGCATGCGTGCATGGTTGATGATTATAGCCAGGTATTGTTCGCTCTTGCTTGTCTAGACATCATAATCAGCTTTGCGAGTTTTGTTTATAAACCCAGTGCCCACTTTGCGATCTGCGCCAAGCGATCTAGAGCGATCTTGCCCGAAAAGGAGTGATCCCCTGAGATATGTGGTTAAGTCGCAAAGTGGGCACCAATGGCCGCACCAGATCGCTGTTACTCGCGTCCGCAAGGGTGGTGTCGTTTGCGGTCGCCAGGTTTTGGACATGTTCAAAAATTTCGTTCTCGATCGCATGTCGGGTGGGATCGCACAAATGGCAAGCCGTTTGAACAATTATTCATATTTCCTGATGACAAGAATTCAATCCTTGATATAAAAAAATTCTGTTTTTATATATCAATAATTAAATTCTTGATATCAAGAAATAAATTCATGATATCCAGAATTCGATTTCTTGATATCAATAATTCGATTTCTTGATATCAAGAATTGAATTCTTGAAATCAAGAATTACCATTGGTTAACAACAGAAAATGATTTCTTTATATCAAGAATTCGATGTTCAGTTATGCGAAACTGCTTTACAAAGGCGCCCTGCGAGAATGAAGAATTCTTTTCTTGATGTCAAGAAATGAATTCTTGATATCAAGAAATTATTTGTTGTTGTTAAGCAATGGTAATTATTGATATCAAGAAAAGGAAATACATGTTAAAACGGCTAGCTATGCCTGGCCATGCTCACATATTCAACCCATTCCAACAAATTCAAATCAAACGGGCATGAATTCCTGGCTATTGTATTCCTCGACAATGCGTGGAAATGGGGCCAAGGCATGACCCCGAAGAAGTCACACTGAATAGATCGAGTGCACAATGGAATTGGGCTGACTCACTACGAACTGATGTGATTCCAAGGTCGCTAGACAATGCCCACTATGCGATCTTGCCCGAATAGGATCGATCCCCTGAGATCTGTGTTAAGTCGCAAAGTGGGCACCAATGGCCGCAGCAGATCGCCGCGAATGCGATCGAGACCGATCTGGTCGCCAGATTTGTGAACATGTCAAAACCCCGGCGACCGCAACCGACACCACCCTTGCGGACGCGAGTTACAGCGATCTGGTGCGGCCACTGGTGCCCACTTTGCGACTTAACCACATTTCTCAGGTGATCGCTCCTATTCGGGCAAGATCGCTAAAGATAATAATAATAATGATAATAACTTCATTTATATAGCGCTTTTTGCAAAAAAATTATACAAAGCGCTTTAAAAAAGCAAAAACAAAACACAAATACAACAAACAAACAAAGAATAAACAGATACATAATTACAAATACAACCCTGCAAATTGTACAAACAGCAACTTAGCACAATTCAATAAAGTGGGCAACCAAGTAGATATGTGTGTCTAAAAGGTTCTAAAGATATACTTCAATATTATCTTATTAATTAGGATACAGATGGGTTTTTAGTTGAGATTTAAAAGTACTGAGGGTGTTAACTGATCGAACTAGGTTGGGGAGGCGATTCCAGCATTAGGTCCAGTGACTGCAAAAGCCTTAGATCCAATGTTTGTGCGTGTACGTGGGGCATTTAATACAACAGCAGAAGTAGATCTTAAGTTGTACAAAGACTGACGGATGTGAAGTAGATTACAAAGGTAAGATGGGGCTTGCTTTGATAAGCATTTATATGTAAGTACAGCATTGTTATATTCAATTCGTCGAGGTACTGGTAGCCAATGCAGGGACTGGATGAGAGGTGATGTATGTGTAGATTTGGGTTTCTTGTAGATTAGACGGGCGGCTTGATTCTGAAGGAGCTGTATGGTGTGCAAGTTCTTTGTTGATGTTCCATAAAGAAGGCTATTGCAATAGTCCAACCTTAAAAGAACAAGTGCCCGAACTGCTGCATGGGTGGAACTTTCATCAAGATACTTCCGGATCAATGTCAGGTTTCGAAGATGGAATTTTACAGTTCTAGATATGTTGGCCACATGAGCATCGTGAAGGAGACGATTATCAAAGATGACACCGAGGATCCGAAGAGACTCTGAGGGTTCCAGAACAACATCACCAAGGGTCAGCTTGACATCTGTGAGCTTTCGATGATGTGCTTGCGATGCAACTATTAGGAATTCAGTTTTATTTTGGTTGAGCTTGAGTTTGTTGACAGTCATCCAGATTTGAACATCTTTGATGACATCTGTCAGCTTGGAGAGTGTGCCTTGGATGGAATTCTGGGAACCTGGATCACATGTAACATACAGCTGTATGTCGTCGGCATACATGTGATAGTTGACATCATGTTTGTGAAATATGTCAGCAATTGGTTGCAGGTACAGAGTGAACAGCAGGGGCCCTAGGACTGACCCCTGCGGGACCCCATACTCCAGTTTGACCTCTGGAGAGTTTAGCGTCATCGATTGCAACGGAACATGTCCTGTTCTGGAGATAGGAGACAAACCACTCCAAGGCTTGTCCGCATAAACCAAAGTGATTGTGAAGTCTACCAATGATAATGGCATGGTCAAGCGTATCGAACGCTGCGGATAGATCAAGGGATAACAGGAATGTAGCCTTCTTTTCGTCTAGGGCGCGGGAAATGTCATTCTGGAGAGACAGTAGAGCTGTCTCAGTGCTGTAGTTCTTCTTATATGCAGACTGTCTGGGATTATCAAGGTGATGCCGATCAATGTATTCCTGCAATTGATGAGCCATAACTTTCTCCAAGACCTTCGCTAGGAAGCGAATATTGGAGATTGGCCTGTAGTTACAAAGGTTATCTTTGTTCAATGACTGTTTTTTGAGAACAGGTGTGACTGTTGCTTGTCCAAGACAAGAAGGGAACTCACCCGTTTCTAGCGAAGAATTGATAGTCTGTAGGATGATGGGCATGAGTACATGAATGTGTTTCTTCACGAGCCACGTTGGTAGAGGATCGAGGGAACAGGTTTTATCAGGTAGTTTGCTGATGATGTCTTCAACGTTGCTGTATGTAACAATACTGAATGATGAGAGTTGGGTGATTAGTTCGATAGGAACATGTTCAAGAACAGATGCATCGACATCGAGATCATCAATGCACTTCCGGATATTTCTCACTTTATCGGTGAAGAAGGAACAGAAGGCTGAGGCAAGTTCCGCAGACGATTCAGCATCGGGCAACACACGTTTATTCTTGTTTAAAAGTTCATTTACTGCTTTGAACATGTTTCTTGGTGAAGAATGCTCAAAGATGTCTCGATAGTGGTCCTGCTTAGCATTAGAAACAGCCGACGCTACTGCAGATTTCGCTTCTTCATAGGGTAGCGGATCGCTTGTTAAGCCCAGATCGCATTGTGGGCATTGGGCTTTAGACCCCTGTTTTAAATTGTCTAATGCACATCAACATCAAACTAAATAATAGTATATAACACCCCCTACCCAGTGGCGTAGCTACGGGGGGCACGGGGGGGGGGGGGGGGGCACGTGCCCCCCAATAGTTTGGCAAAAAAAATCAAATAATGACGACCCGACATTAAGCCAAATGTGTCTATATCATTCATTATTATCATGTTTTATTAAATGTGTGATGATATTAATGATGTTATCAATGATAATAAAGACGAACTTAACAGTCGTTCCCTAATACTATAGCAATAGCGCACCTATATCAGTTTGAAGAAGTTTGAAGAAGACGTACCAGTCCGTACCTGTCCGTGAGCAAGCTGTACCCACATTAGCGTAGTCTAGCGCAGTTTAATGTACTTAAATGTACTTATCCGTACCATTCCGTGGCCAACCACCGTACCTTAACGTAATTCAACGTAGTTCCACGTTGTTCAACTTAGTTTAACCTAAAATTTAGTTTAACGTACTTACACCACGTCTGACCCACATTAAATTACCCTACGGATCACTACGTCCACTACCATAAGTATGACCGGCCCTTAAAGACAAACTTCCTTTACTAATTTCTTCACTCCAAATGCACCCGTTCCATTAATGCATGATGCATATCTAGGCATATTGTTGATGATCATGAATGAAGGAGGACCAGTCATCTTCTCCAGAGTCGCCATCTGCATCAGTTGAGCATATGGCCTACTGAACCTAACCCAAGGGACCCGTGTCATGGGTCTAGTCACGCGGTACTTGAAAAGTGGGCGACAACAGGCAGGGGACGGGGAGGGGTGACATGCCCCTCCCCTATACATTTGACAGTGGAGGTGATTGTTCCTCCCACTTTTTAATATGCACATATTATGTATGATTGATTCTTTAGCTTGAACTACGAATCATATATTTTTGTCTCGGGTATGTACCCAGGGAGCAAACACCCCATTTTTTAGGATATCAAACATGGAATGTTATAAAAGGTTGTGCACCAGAAATGTCTTCTAGGACCTTCTAGGATCACAACCTAGGTGCACAAACTCGCGATCTAGCTACTGGAAGTCCACAAAACGCGTATATATGATTTAACCCCTAATGTACGTAAAAAGCGCCTTAAATCCTTAGGGTTCATGAAGGTTTGTCTCTGCTATTTTCACATTAACACTAAAACGCATAATGATAATCATCAAATTGCTTCAGGTTCGTGATCTGTAGGGTCTTGTGCATCGTTTGATACCAAATTTGACCGCATCATATCTTGGTTTAATGTGTCACGTGTCATATTTAAGTCACGTGTCATACAAATAACATGAAATGGCATGTTCAGTTATGTACAAAAAACGCATTGAAATGTTTAGACTATTTAAAACGTTACACACTTTTATTTGGAAGTCTTTAAATGGCATCCAATGTTATTTTGGAAAGTTTTTCAAATGATATAAAAAAAAGTAATACAACAATAGAACACATAACGTATTAAAAACAATAAAATACATAATAATATGAGTTCTTGGTAGTGTATCTTTGGTATATGTTTTTACTAAATCATTGTAATAGAAGTAAACGCATTTATTTATTTCACATCTTGATAATGAAATGCACAGAATGTAGATATAGCAAATATAATATAGACTATGAAATGCAAATATGTAATAGGCCTAAATATAGAATATCTATCATGAAAGAACCCTTACAATTTCGAACAACATATTATACTGTTTGAATCCGTGACATTGCATTATTGTCATTGATGGTGATTACAGCTCCTACGGAGAGGCATCTCCTTTATTGAGAAAAGATCTTTAATAGCTTGTATATTGTAGCTTTTCAAAGATTTGAATCCTCGAACTGGTCAGGATGATGGATTAAACGGTTACAGTCCGTTATTCCGAAGGTTCAGTTATTCCGAAGGTTCGTTATTACGAAGATTCAGTTATTCCGAAGGTACGTTAATCCGAAGGTTCGTTATTCCGAAGGTTCGTTATTCCGAAGGTTCGTTATTCCGAGGGTTCGTTATTCCGAAGGTTCGCTATTCCTAAAACGAAATCGGGTTCGTTATTCCGAAGGTTCGTTATTCCGATGGTTCATTAGTCCGAAAATAAAATAGGGTTCGTTAATCCGAAAATTAAATCGGGTTTGTTATAATGCTATAATTTTGTGATTTGTTTATTTAATTCACAGCCTGCATTAAGCATACCCCTCCCCCTTTCCCTCCCTTGGCCAGACCAATCAAACATTTAAGTTTATTTTATCTCTTTATAAGAAATTATAGCATTATAACATACCCAAATTCATTTTCGGATTAACGAACCCGATTTCATTTTAGGAATAGCGAACCTTCGGATTAACGAACCCTCGGAATAACGGACCTTCGGAATAACGAACCTTCGGAATAACGAACCCGATTTTATTTTCGGACTAACGAACCTTCGGAATAACGAACCTGATTTCATTTAAGGAATAGCGAACCTTCGGAATAGCGAACCCTCGGAATAACGAACCTTCGGAATAACGAACCTTCAGAATAATGCAACAAATGTTCGGATTAACGCACCCTATTTCATTATAGGATTAACGAACCATCAGGTATACGAAATTTGCGTGTTCGGAATAACGAACCTTCGGAATAAAGAACCTTCCGAATAACGAACCTTCGGAATAACGAAGCGCACCCGGATTAAACAGCTATGGTTACATTAGGTGACTGCATGTGTCTCCAGGACTCATTAAAAATTGCCTTATATACTTGCCAATGACCACGAATATCTAGCCGTATTTTGTAATAAGTGCATTACCCATCACTTAATGTAATGGTCAAAAGTGTCACACTAATTTCATAGGGATGTGTAAATTAGGATGGTTGTTTAAAGGAGGGGGGTAATCCCGGCTTTGATTCAGGTTTATAGCTTTAAATATGTGCCTTTATTGATATACCACACTCTTTTTTTCAAAGAAATCCTTAAGTTGGGAAAAAAAGGTAAATTTCATGCAACTTTTTTGCTTTATTACGCATCGGCGTTCCATGCTCCTAAAAGAAGTAATTTATAGCAGAGCGGGAATGTGCGCACGTGTCACCCGATTCATGACATCACATGCAGACCGCAACGCGGAGGAATGTGCATTGTTTACATGCAGAGCCTATGACTTGCTTGTAAAACAAACTCGTTTTTGCTTGTAAATTGAGGTTTTACTGAAAATGCTTAAGAATTGCTAAGAAATTAATTGTAGCAGGATGCAGCTACACATCTGAGTGTATATCGTCCATGATATAAACCTGAACAAATGTTTGCAAATATTGAAATAAATGGAAATAATATCTCTGTTTCAACGTGAGTATTGCACTCAGCGTGTACGTCTATGACCGAGCTAAACTGCGATTGCCTGCAGGTGACGTCACAAAGATGACGTCATTTTTTGTTCGCCAGGGACTCCGGGACTCCGGGGGTTCCGAAAGTGAATTTACAAGTTGATTTTTTTTATTTTACCGGGTTTTCCCACGAAGAAAATATGTTTGTATTAGTAATCTTCATGAAAATCTACCTTAGATACAGTAAAACCCAATTTTGAGGCAATTTTCTTGTCACCATACCTTTAATGTGTCACTTTGTAGCTTGTTCCCTCTTTTAGGATCTTCATCAGGCTAGCCTTGATAACGATACTAACCCCCTTCCTTGAATACAATGTGGGAATATAAGTGTACGTATTGGCTTTTCTTCTTCGTATGAATGGTAGTTGTTAAGCTTTACAAGAATGTCATCTAGTCAGTGGGAAAAGACTCATCCCAAAAATATGTCAGCTTTCATACCCTGTTATTGTTTACTTTGTATTTCCAAACGATGTCGATACACCCTCGTATCCCAAGCCCCCTATTATAATATTGAGTGCCAATCGTAACCAAATTGTATGCAGGTTTGTAATGTTAAATGCGACAATGCATAACAAGAAAATTGATTTGTTTGAAATATTATACACAATATAAAAGAAAGCAAATATGGTTTATAATCATTGTAAACATTATTGATTTTATGGTTATCTTATGTATCTTTATAGACCTGAACATATTTACAAAGGCCTGACATATATTATAATGGTTTTGCTTGTAATAAAGATCGGAAGGACACATGCCTTCCAATCATAAAGTCCCGAGTTCGGAACCAGAGAGTGCCCGGAAGGATGGAACGTGATTCTTTAGCACTGTATATTTTGCATACAAGGTGCCAGGGTGGAAGATTCCACAGGGAATGGAAATGTGTACTTTGTGTGCTGGATATATTTATACAGTACGTATCCAATGACTCTGGGAGTGAAAATAATGATGCGCCGCGAGCGTCAAATAGACAGAATGTGTCATTGTCATTATAATTATTACAATTATTATTCTTATGTGTGTTCCTTGTTTCAAATTCTTTTGTTTTGTATTGTTTTATCATTTGTTTTGCCAGTGTATTGTTTTGTAATCATATTAAATGCCCTTCAACATTTAGCATATGGTTTTACAGATATAAAATGTGTCATTCTATAACCTGAAACATTTTCCATACATTTTTGTCCATACGAGTATGTAAAATTTCATTTTCTATGTCTGACACGTGACATATAAAGACACGTGACATAAAAACCATAGATATAAAAAGGCACAATTTGGTATCAAAATATGCACAAATGTATATGGAAGACATACCCGAAGGAATGCGATGATAGCAGCATGCGTATGGGTGTAATCGTGAAAATAACAGAGTAGAACATTCATGAACCCTAAGGATTTAAGGCGCTTTTAACGTACAGTAGGGGTAAAATCCTTCATATGTATTTTGTGGACTTCGAGTAGCTAGTTCGCGAGGTTGTGCACATAGGTTGTGCTTCTACAAGGTCTTAGAAGACAATTATGGGCCCCAACCTTTTATAACATTCCATGTCTGTAAAACCCCCTTTGCTCCCTGGGTAATGCGCCAAATCGCACAATTTAAAAGCCCACAATTTACAAAAGCTCCCTACAGCAGTGGGAGGGGACACCCCCTCACATGGCGTCGATCCTGGGGGGCAGGGGTGCGGTCGCCCCCCCCCCCAATGAAAATATTGGGGGCGAGCATATCATTTCGCCCCCCCCCCAATAATTCCGAAAATGAGGAAGACAAAAATCGAGTGATATATTACCAAAGAGGGTAAAGGCACATTTATCAATAATTAATCTTTTAAATAGCTGTTTTTTTAGTTTGAAAAGGACTGTAAATCTCGATTTTTGCCGCGCGCATACTGTTTCTCATATTGCAAGTTTAATTTCGGTTGTGTGAACTCACCTTTCGAACTGAGCGTGTTGGGCAGTGTAATTTCTAAAACGCACACCTCAAACGAAGTTTATTAAACCCTCATCTATAGCACACCGTCACAGTAATAAAATAGTCTGAAATAATCTTTCAGTAAATTCGGTCCATATGCGCTGAACGCAAATAAAATTGGAATATCATGTCCCCCCACATTTGTAAATGGAGGAGATTGTCTCCCTCCCTTTGTCATTATCATGTATGTTTGGTTCCATACTTAAATACTTCATATTTCGTGAATTTTCTGTCTTAGGTGTGCACCAAATCGCACACTTTCACGCCCAAAAAATACAAAAGCTCCCTATATACTGTGGGAGGGGGACACCCCCTCCCATATCCTCCCCACTCGGTCGCTTCGCTTCCTCGCAATGTCTCCCCTCCACTTTGTTGTTGACGCCCTTGCTTAGTTTCATTGGAGCTCAATGCCCTTGACTATATCGATGGCTCTATAGTAAACAGGATCACGAGGATCCATCTCATGCAAGGGTCAATCTGTCCTCCCTATTCCCGTTTAAAAATACGTTACGAGTAGGTTCACTATTATATACAATTTTAACACCCATGATTAAGACAATGATCAAGACAATAATGATTACTTCGACAGTGATATTTTAAACACCAATTTCAAAAATTTCTTCGCGTGGGAGGGGGTAAACACCCTCCCCCAAATAAGTGTAGACAAGCACGGATACGACGTAAGCGTATTTGAGTCTGGTGTATGTGTATACACGTAGGTTCGATTGTGTTTGTGTACTTTATCATGAGGGAGATGATTTAAGTCCTGATTTTCTTTAATTCAGTATTATCACATTTCCTTCCAAGGTATGCACCAGATTGCATTATTTCAAGTGGAAATTTGCAAAAGCTCCCTACCGTGGGAGGGTGGACACCCCCTCCCACACCCTCCCCCCACCTCGGGCGCTACGCGCCCTCGCAGTTGTGCCCCCCAATCCGTTGACCCTCGCTACGCCACTGCACCTACCCACCCCACACACCCACCGGAGACCTCCCCCTAGTTCTCCAATATTTCTCGCTTCAATTCCTCGTTTTCCATTTCAATAATAGACATACTGTTATGTATAATACTTTTTACATAACTACCATGGGCTAGGCGCGAGTTGTTAATCCTACACGCAAGCCTAGCCATTTTCCTCAACTATACCCAGAATACGGGGACTAGAAACTACTCACTGGTTCGGAAAATCTTTCTCAGGACTTCATACCAGGTCTTAAGCCTAGTGCCCATTTAATGATCTGGGCCTAGCGATCTAGAGCGATCTTGCCCGAATAGGAGCGATCCCCTGAAATCCGTGGTTAAGTCGCCAAGTGGGCACCAATGGCCGCACCAGATCGCTGTAACTCGCGTCCGCAAGGGTGGTGTCGGTTGCGGTCGCCGGGGTTTTGACATGTTCAAAAATCTGGCGACCAGGTCGGTCTCGATCGCATTCGCGGCGATCTGGTGCGATCTGGTGCGGCCATTGGTGCCCACTTTGCGACTTAACACAGATCTCAGGGGATCGCTCATATTCGGACAAGATTGCATAGGCCTAGCGACCTTGGAATCATCAGTTCGCAGTGAGTCAGCCTAATTCCATTGTGTACGCGATCTTTTCAATTTGGCCTCCTTGGGGTCATAGCTTGGCTCCTATTTCCTCCCATTGTCAAGGAATACAATAACGAGGAATTCACGCTTTTTTTATTCTGAATTTGTTGGCGAGGCATGGCTAGCAGTTTGAACATTTATTTCCTTTTCTTGATATCAAGAGTTACCAACAGCAAATCATTTATTGATATCAACAATTCAAGAAAAATATCAAGAAAAGAATTCTTGATTCTTGCAGGGCGCCTTTGTAGAGCAGTTTCGCATAACTGAACATTGAATTCTTGATATCAAGAAACCATTTTCTGTTGCTAACCAATGGCAATTCCTGATTTCAAAAATTCAACTCCTGGCATCAAGAAATCGAATTCTTGATACCAAGAAATCGAACTCTGGATATCAAGAAATCGAACTCTGGATATCATTAATTTATTTCTGATATCAAGAATTTAATTATTGATATTTGGCAACAGAATTCCTGATATCAAGGATTGAATTCCTGATATCAGAAAATATGAAAAATTGCCCAAATGGCTTTTTTTGTGCGATCCCGCCCGACCTGCGATCGAGAACGACATTTTTAAACATGTCCAAAACCTTGCGACCGAAACGGACACCACCCTTGCGGACGCGAGTTACAGCGATCTGGTGCGGCCATTGGTGCCCACTTTGCGACTAAACAACAGATCTCAGGGGATCGCTCCTATTCGGGCAAGATCGCTAGGCGCAGATCGCAAGGTGGGCACTGGGTTTATTACAAAACTCGCAAAGTGTATTCTGATGTCAAGACAAGCAAGAGCGAACAATACCTGGCTCTAATTTTCAACGATGGGCGCATGCGTGGAAATGGGAACAATAGGAAGTCGCCATGAGATCGCATAGTGGGCACCGAAATGATCGCGTACGCAATGAGATCGGGCTGACTCGCGGCGAACTGGTGCGATTCACACCGAACTGAGATCGCTAGCAACTCGGGCTAGATCGCAAGCACAGATCGCCTAATGGGCACTGGGCTTTAAAGCCTAGTTCCCAATAGGATAAATCATTGTCTACCAAACCATGCATCGTTGCCATGGATACGATTTCAAAAGGTCACCGCAATCACCGCATGCGACGAGACTTGCCAGAAGTATTCAGGATTAAATATTGTCTACCAATTATTTGCCATGGATGCAATTTCAATAGGTCAATTCTCTGGGTCGGCATCACGTCACTTCCGGGTCATTGTTTTGTTCACGTGAATCACTGGAGTGAAAACATAGCGTTTTCACTCCAGTGCAGTGCAGACACGTGCATGCGGGGTCACGGAATACCCGGATGTGCGACCAACAGAATAGGGAGCCACCGCAATGACCGCAATGACCGCAATCACCGCATGCTCTTTCTCTCTCTCTCTTCTATTGTTTTGATTGCAACGGATTTTGAACCGACTTTTTGATGTTCAAAAACCTTGCGACGGGAACCTGCCGTCGCAAGAGAACACACGGCGCATGCGTTCCTCGTGACCAGTCGTGCTATTGTTCGATCGACAACCCAAAACCAGGCTTATGATGCTTATTAAGCACGGTAAATAACATGTTAGGTTTACTTTAGCCTAAATGTAATACATACATACAACCTATTTATGGCTATAATTAGGAATAATACCAAATTTATTGCGATATTTGCATTCTGATGTAACGTCTAGTTATTTCGAACATGATCGGCCCTTCATAAGTTATATTGTCTTGTTGCAGGTCGTCGCAAGCATCGTGTGACTGCTCCATTACGTTTTGCACATGTGCAATACTACGGTCAAGTGAGAAAGACGCGTATTCATCGAATAAGGGAGTTCGTACTTACAAACTGCGCATGCGCCAATTTCTGAGACGAAAATTTATTTACCAAGATTGTACCCGGAAGTCATCGCTGTCATCGATTTTGTGTGTTGTTCTATGGACCTTTCGTGCAATTATTGTCACATTGGAAACGTGTTTTCACGGGAAATTTGGCTCGAAGTCATGAATGTTTTTCTGAATTAATCATAATAGACATCTCATATACATAAGACTGATTTTTTTAAATTTATTTTTTCTATTTATTTTCGGATTTTAACAAAAATGTCAACGTTCGTATCTGGGCTTTTATTGAAATTATACACGGGTGTTGTTTTAATGTGTGATATTCATTTGTAAGTGGAAGCCATGTTTAATCTTGTTTTGGTGATGGGGTTCATTCGAATGTATTTATATGGCCTTTGGCATATGCAAACGTGCTATCAATACGTATTCTGTAATCTGTAAGACATATTTGTTAAGTTGCAAGAGGTTTTGGATATAATCCCCGATAAATCAACGTGTATTTCGTCTTTCAAAACAGGCAACGTAACATTTTCCGAAATTGCCAGATATGCATCAGCGATCCTTTTGTTATCTGTTTGGCTCTCCCCGCAGTCAGCGATGTTGAACACGGTACATTCGAAAACAAAAAGAAGCATTGGACAATCCCCAGGGGCCCCACTTTGGAGGCGCAAAGGACCCCTTTATCCAAGGGTACAGCCCGGAGACTCATATTTTTGGATTTGTTACATTCTCCTCTAAATATTCATATGTACAACATTCAGTACGCTTTTCGATGCACAAAAGACCTCTGAGCTGCCGGTCGACATGCATGGGTCTCTCACGATGTGTGGTTCATTGATATGCATTTATGCAGGATTTGGTTATAAAACAAAGTGTGTCATAGGTTGCGCGTTATGATATGCACGTTTCTTGTACGCTCATTACTATGCATGATATGGACTTAAGACGGTCTTAAGTCTGCTTTCAGAATACAAATAGTTACGTGTCCTAGCGCCGTCTTATCTTTTCAAGTTAAGACTCGTAACTCCCTAGGATTTTCAGAATGCCCCCCTGCACCCTATATGGTGCACCCTTGTACCCTTTATGGTGCATATGTGCACCCCTATGGGTGCTTAGCCTTGTCCCTATACGAGCACCCGTAAGGGTGCAGAAGTGTGCACTCCTGCATGGGGTGTACGTCTGCACTCCTAGGAGTGCTTGTATAGGGACAAGGCTATGTACCTCTAGGGGTGCACATATGCACCATAAAGGGTACACGTGTGCACCCCTAGGGGAGCACCAAAATGGTTAAAAAGTAGCACTTTTTTCTAAGTACCACCTTTTTCTTGTGGGTATATATAGCCCTATCCTCCTAGTCCTAATCCTAATATCCTACGCCATATCCTATACATACTTTGCCCTAAGCCTATACCTATCGTTCCTATCCATCGTTCCTTATTCACGATTAGCTTATAAACAGTGTATAACACGATGTATGTTTTATAGTGGTTAGTAATTTAACGCAGACTTTAAACAATATTGCATTAATTAATTTCCACTCGAAAGTGGTCCACAAGGTTCTACTGATAATTAAGTATATTAATTTGAATACAAAATGCATTTTGTTAATTAGTTTACAAAATAACGGGATGAACAGATTTAATATTCGATTTGCAAAAACACAAACTAGCTCATGAATATTCATGTACCTGTTACAAATATCTGCAAATTATGTAGTTTAACGGTATATTGGTATTCAATGTCTACAAAAAATAGCTTTTTAACAGGTTTGTTTTTTTACAGACTGGGGTAGTAAAAGAAGCAGCATGCGATGTTAGCATAAGCCTAGTTCAACAGGATTGTTTCTGTTTATTAAAATAAATTGTCTTTTTTGATTTATAGGTACATTGTCAAATACAAAAAGAACCATGGAAACAATTTTTGGGAGAAAAAACAGAGACATTTGTAGGTAGTACGAAAACAGTTTAGTTTATGAACAGTTATGAATGTAGATAACATTATTTGTAAATTAAACATAATTTCCATAACCTGACAACATTTTTGATATTCTACGAGACAATTTCTGTAATATTAATAAAAACGGTGAAACATTTATTTATTTTAAATTCTTTTTAATCATTTCTTTATTCAAGAAAAGGTCACATATAAACCAGGTCCACTGTCATTCAAGACAGTGGCAGGTAATACAAACAAAATACATACGATACAAAATTATATTACTTACGTCATTATACAAAATGAATAAATCAAATGGAATTATGAACATACTTGTAAGCTATCATCAAATATTAACAAACTTAATTTAATGCTAAATTATACATAAACGATTATACATTGTTTCATACATTAGTTTAATTATATTTCTTACTTTTCTACTATTCTTCAAGGCTATCATCAAACCTCCTGTATTATTGTAAGCAATATTAAATAAACAGAGAGTACTGAGTTTGTGTTATCGAAGATTAGTTATTTTGATTTAAGTTATATTATAACTATCACAAATTAAAACAAATAAAAACAAAGTAACTTTCATTTAACCTTTTTACAAAGTTATCATTATAATTCCTTTAAATTATAGACCGCATGTGCATAATAATTATACTTTTGCAATCCTCATATATTTAATTTTCTTTATTACTACTAATCAACATATTATCACAATAAGCAAACAATATTTATGCTGCATCCATAATATAATCCGAGTACAATATTTATCGCGTATAACAATATCCATTCAAATATAATCACATATTTAATTTAGCATATTTTTGTATCTATAAGTATAATTTTTCAAAATACAGACATATTCAGGACACAGTATGCTATCCTTTCATTTATAAATATTTCTAACATCAGCGACGACGCGTCGTTTTAACCTACAGTGTATATTACTTTACTTAAACAATTAAAAGAGAGAACCTTACATGGTTACCACAAACTTACATGTATGGTGCTTCTGACCACACTCGTTCGTGGCGACTATAAAATATAATGAAAGATGACAGAAGTGCGGATTTACTTAATTCATGAAAGACGTCTTTTGGTCTTGTGTTGCAGCCACATTTTCTGAGTATACGCTTGATCCGAGTCTTATTTTCTTTGTCTACCAAGCCTCTCTGTCCTATCTCAATTGCTTCATAAGAGGTATTGTACCCCGATTCACCGAGATCTTGAATGAGTGTGGCGTATCTTTCCAGTTTTCTATTGTGTGCGTCTAATATATTATATTCGAATGGGACGGTAAATTCAATAACAAGAATTTCTTTAAGGTCGTCCCATATAATTACAAGGTCCGGGCGTTGGTTTGTAACGAGGATGTTTGGGGGGATTGTCCCCCCTGCAATTGTATTTCCCCCTATATCACAAAATACGTCAAAATTGCCCGTTCCGTTGTTCTTTATAGTAGTTAATATTTTATTCAATATATTATTGTGGCGCCAAGTATATCTCTCAAGGAGTGGGGGACAGAATGCTAGAATATGATGGAAGGTCCCAGTTGTGTTTGGGCAAAATGGGCATTTGTCGGTAAGTCTCTTTCCCCAGCGCGATAAATTAGAGTATGAAGGGAGAGAATCAATACAGGCATTAATGGCAAACTTAAGAATTTTGCGGGGAAGGTTGAACATAATTGACTTCCATGTAAGGTTCTCTTCCTGCAAAAGTAGCAATTCTGAAAATTTCCCTTGACAGAGTAGCGGTTCAATTTGTTCTTTCCAGTATGCTACTACGTTGTCCTCAAGTATAACGTTTATTTTTTTCCTAATTGTATTCCATGAACTACTTGTATCAGGCTGGGCCTGGATTAAGTATTGTTCGTGGACACTTTGACAGACGGATACCGTGGACTGTTTTGTTGTCCATTTCGATTCGCGTTCTAAAGTGCAATCCAAAGCGTGATTAAAGTGGACTTCCACACGATTTCGAGCTTCTAATGATTGAAAGACAGATATTCTAGGTCAATAAACACAATTTTGTATGAAAAAAGTATGATTGTGGGTTCTTATAATTGGCTTTGAAATTCTAATGACACAAATTCGCGAGCGAGCTTGTTCTATCCCACAATGCACCAATTTGTGACGTACGACCCTCACTATGCGCCTATCTATGTTTTTACACTGCATCGAATGTGTTCTTTTGATGGGACCAATACAATGCTCGATCATGAATAGTTTAGTCCACGATGCGCCACTTAACCGTGCCTTTGAGCATTACTGCATTGTTGAACCGTTTGAAAATACTTACCTGCCCGAAATTGTAACACGTTTGGCTTTCATTGGAATTTGAATAGACACAAAGTCCTGTAAACGTGGTTATTGAATTTGCTGGCTCTGCATGATCGGCTATTATGAATGACACATGCAGTGATCACAATGCAGTGGCACCGGATTCAAGCCTACTCAAGAAATTGAGCAAAGTGAGGGTGCTACGTAAGGGTATCATGATTGTGTGCAGTAAATTTAATTATTTCCTCAGAGTTAATGACATTAGAAAAATCTCTTAGAAATCAACCAAAGAGAGTCAAATCCTGAAAATATTCAAGCATATCCCTGGATTTATTTCAAATATACTGTATTTGTGTAAAACTCGTCCGGAATTCTCCTTTAACTAGTTCATCCCCGAGCAATCTTGACCTTGAATATGCCGAGCGGAAAAACGTGGTATCGCTAGGCCTTGTGGAATATGAACTAGTGCGATATTAGCGCCTCTACTTGGTATACCTAACCATTTCTTCAGATATCCGTCTGTCAAAGTGTCAAGTGCCTCCAACTGTGTCTTATTCAATGAATGACCTGTCATCATGAATCTAAGGGAAGGCAATAAATAACGTGTATATATAGAAACTTTATATTCAGGCCGTATTAACAAATGATCAATATTTTTCATTTTCAATATAGTTTCATTTTTTACGTAATCAAATATTTCAGTCGATTTTCCACTAAAACAAATCTGTGATCCTAAAAAGCGATGTGGACCCTCTTTCAGTGAATCTACCAATGTGTTACCGATATAGAATGGAAGTTCTACTGGGGTGCCACCACTAATTGACAGGCTTCGGCATTTGACAGGCTTTAGGGATAGACCCATTGACTGGCAATGTGAATTAAGTTGGGATATTATTTTCTGGTGGTTGCGTTTATTATTTGTAATCAAATTGAAATCATCTGCGTATGGCGTAGATATTATCTTTTCACCATTTAGATCGTAGCCGTGTTTTGCTTTTATTGAAGCAAGATACTCCAAAATTGGGTTAAAACAAGCCAAAAATATGATTGGTGAGAGAGGATCGCCTTGGAAAACCCCTTTCCTAAATCTGAATTGCTCAGATGACCAAGAGGGGCCCGTAACGTAACCCCGAAGCCTGCCGTACAATTGATCAATGTAGTTTATAAGATGTCGAGGTACATGGTAACGTTGTAATGAACAAGAAATCAGGTCATGTCTTATACTACCAAAAGCATCAGTGAGGTCGAAAAATGTAATATGTACGGTTTTCTTTTTGGATTTAGCATTCATAATCACCTCATGCAATACTTGGTTGTGTTCTATACATCCACTCACGTTTTTTACAAAGGCTTTTTGACATGAATCATCAATGAATTTATTTCTAGTGAGATACATTACAAGGCGGTCTGCTAAGATTTGATGAAACAGTTTACTAACACATGATGTGAGAGAAATCATTCTAAAGTTCTCAGGTCTACCCAAGTCGCCAGATTTGTGTATTAGTACAACTTTTGATTTTGACCAAGTACTAGGTGGGTCTTGACTTTCTAAGAACATGCGTGTGTATAGGGTAGCAAGAAAATGGTGGACTGCAGGGAGACGCTTGAACAGTCCATACATCAACCCATCTGGACCTGGGGCGGAGGTTGACTTTTTCTTAAGCAATACTGCTTTAACGTGTTTTGGAAGGATGGGTCCTAAGTCGAAGTCAGCCCTGTCGTTGTCGTCGATATGAATGTATGGAAACCAATTCAAATTGTTGATGTCGATGTTTGCTGGTGTTGAGTACCTGGTAGCGAAGTATTCGTCTGCTGTTTCTTTCGCGAATGTCGGCTTTGCGTCTGGGGTGTCGAGGGTTCCTTGACAGGCTCGTTTGGAAAAACTCCAAAAGTCCTTGCGGTATATTGACTCTCTTCAAAAGCGGCGTCTTTTTCGCGCCCCTTTTCTTTCTGCATATTTTTCAGATATGAAACAGCTTTCACAGCAGAACGGAAATTTTCATCTATATATAACAATATAATATATAACAATTAAATATGTTTATATTCATACTAACACCAAGATTTGCACTGCAAATGTCTAAAATTGAATTGAAGACTAACAGCCCCTTCGTTGATTAATCAACTGCAAGTATGCAATTCTATGGATTTTGAAAGTGTTTGCATATTGCAGTTTCTATAGCAAGTTGTTTTACAGGCATAATTACGCATCTTTGAATCGAAACTACTTTTGTGTGTGTCCGTATGTGTCCCAATATATAAATGATTCTAAAAAAAGGCTTCTCTCTTTAAAACAATGTGTATACTCATGGGTTTGAATGTCCAATTGCATAAACAATGTTATTCAAACAAATCAAGTCAATCGAACGTCCAGCAGTAACCTGTGGCCATATTCATAAAACCCCGATAAGCTAGTTGGTTGATCAAATTACAATTTCGCAGGGGTGTCGATCTGTTCGGAAAACACAATGCATTGGGGGGCGAGCATTGTTTGTGAACAATAGCTCGCCCCACCAATGTATTGTGTTTTCCAAACAGATCGACACCCCTGCAATTTCGATGTCCGCTAGGCTTGGCTGGTATTCACAAAAGGCCGATAGGCATAATTCGCTATCGTAGTCAAGGGCTCCGTTGCAGAAAGAGATTGTGAGATACAATTAATTGTAAGTCAGATCATGTGTTCTGAATGCGCAAATCTGATTGGTTGAAAAGCACAAATTTTCCGACTTACAATTAATTGTAACTTACAATCGATTGTATCTCTTTCTGCAACGGGGCCCTGGCCTGGCCTGGCATGAAAACCCATCTGTCTAATTCCACAAGCATTTGGTATTCCACAACAATGTTAGTCGAAATGCGAACAATTACAACAATAGATCTGCGGTGCCTACTAAATGCATTGAAATCTATTCATGTGGGACCTTCTGTATAGAGCTTTGTTGGACTTACAACAAAGGCGTGAAGTTGAATGACGACCTACCACCCAGCTAAATGTTTCTTATTCACCAAAGCCAGATAGGACAAATTTTTAGCGAAAACTGGACCTAAAATTTAGAGGTACTCGGTTGTACCTATAAATTGCTAGCAAGTAACATTCTGCCCGGTTTTTGTCACTGCGTGAAGCACGATCGTGAACATGACTGTTCGAGTTAGGTGAATTAAGGCGTGCCATGCGTAGGAAGTGCATTTTTCGTGATAGGAGAAACCCACTAGAATTTTTTGATGATAGCGAATTAAGGGGGCGATATAGGTTTTCGCGTGAAATTATTATGGAGATCACAAATCGTATCCCATGTCATGATATAAGTAAAGGCGTGGCGGAGCCTGGTCATAATGTAGTAAATGGGGGAGGGGGGGGGGGGGGGGTTGGGTACGGTACTTATGTTTTGTTATATTGTGGATCGTAATGACAAAATGTGCTTCCGCGTGATTCCCGCACCCTCCCCCCCCCCCCTCCCCCCCCCCCCCCATTCACCCCTATATTAAGACCCTTGACTCCACCATCGGGTTTGCCCGGTTCAGCTCATGCTAACCATATTTTGATCATCTTGTATATAAAGATAGCACACAACAAACTCAATAAAACGCATCATGAGGGGCCATCTACAAAGTACGTACGCAAAATTTCTTGTCCAAAATTGAATCCCCTCCCCCTTTACGCACTATTTGTACTTGTTTGCATGTGGTTGAATGTAGCGTACGCACCAGCGTGAATCTCCCCCCCCCCCTCTTGTGCGTACGTGTACTTTGTAGATGGCCCCTAACAGGAAGGACGTGGGACATTCTTTCTTTCACAAGTTTGAATTAACTGCGCATTTATGTGATGTTGCGATGTCAGACAAACTAGCGACAGATGGAACTGTTACCATGACAGCCACGATGAATAAATTAGATCATCCGAGTTGTTAGCTTGTTATCTTTATGGTTAGAAGTGCTTCTTGAATTACGATTTACCAACCCGCTACGAAGATTTTAAATGGCTATTCTATTACAGAGCTTAGACGCTCGTTGATTGGTCGATATGGTAAGGGCATCGACAGCGTGCAAAATCTACACACATTACTAAAGACATACCCATGCACGTGTGTGTTGTGCACTGGTTTGTGAAAACAAAGGTGGTCACCCAAGCGAGTTTCGTGAGTTCGCCGCTAGTTATCGTCCAAACTGGCATTTTGGCAAGGAGATAAGGTCTAGTTGACAGATAGGCTATCGGGCTTTTATGCATATGGCCACAGGAGACAAACTATTAAATTGTTATAAATGCGATTCAATACGTAGTCAAAGTCGTACACAAATCAGCTGTTGCCGTGTCGGACAAACCCCTAAAAAGCTTTTAAATTTGCCATGAGCAACCATTGATGATAGACTACGCATGAACTGGTCTTTAAAGCATCGAATTGATGACGTCGCATTACGGTGTCCGAGGGAGGGAGCGAAGCGACCGAGGGCTGGGGCAGAGCCAGAGGGGGAGGGTTTGGGAGGGGGTATCCCCCTCCCACGGGGAAGATTTTGCATTTATGTACTTGAAATGGTGCAATTTGGTGCATAAAAACATAAACCATATGCCACGTACATTATGTATGATCCAACAACATAGCTTACAGCCAAAAATGAGTCCCGAGGGAGCGAAGCGACCGAAGCCTGGGTCAGAGCCAGAGGGGGAGGGTTTGGGAGGGGGTATCCCCCTCCCACGGGGAAGATTTTGCATTTATATATTTGAAATGGTGCAATTTGGTGCATACAAACATAAACCATATGTCACATTATGTATGATCCAACAACATACAGCCAAAAATGAGTCCCGAGTCCTTTGAGTTAAGTGTAAAGATGCACCAAAAATGGTTAAAGTTGAACACCCCTTTCCTGCGAGTGCATGTGTGTATAGTCCTATCATCCTAGTCCTAATAACCTTTGATGTAATCTATACATACTTTGCTCTAAGCCTATAACTATCATTCCTAACCATCGGTCCTTGTTCACGTTTAGCTTATAAGCAGGTTACAACACGATGTATGATTTTTAGTGGTTAGTAATTAAACACAGACGTTAAAACAGTATCGCCTTAATTCATTTCCACCCAAAATGGTTCACAAGAGTCCACTGATTATTAATTGTTACTAAATTAAATTACAAATTACATTCTGATAATTATTTCACAAAATAACGAGTTTATGAACAGATTAAATGTTCGTTTTGCAAAAGCACAAACTAGCACATGAATATTCATGAACCTGTTACAAATTACTGCAAATCGTGCGGTTTTATTTGTATTCAATGTCAACAACAAAAGAATACGCTGTTTTGACCTGGGCCCCGTTGCAGAAAGAAAATCGGTCGTAACTTTGCGCACGATTTTTTGATTTTAAGTTACGTTCAATTTAAAATGTGCGTTGCAGAAACGCCGACTTACGATTGATTTATTTACGATCGATATCCATAGAGATTTGGCTTTCAAAACATAATCCAACACGGCTGGGATAAAGACAACGACTCAAATTCATAGAAAAGCAAAGAAAGTTCAACAACGTACAGCACAATTGTATGTTCACGGTGTACCTATAGCTAACCGGAGCAAGTCGTCTATTGTTGAGCAGTAAGTACACCGTTTCCCCCCCCTTCCTGAATGTATTTATCGCACCGACAATAATATGAAATCTGAACTTACTATTGTATTGCTGTATGGAACATATCGGTCGTGCAATTTGTGTAAAATAAAAACTATTTTAGAATAATCATCGCCGAAACAGGATTTTTGCATGATAACAAAAACAGCGTTGCCCCATGTACTTAAATTCACGTAATACGTTAAACTGCAAATAATATACTGTTTACTGTTGTGGCAGTGTTGGTGGGCTTATTATTATTATACAGTGTTACCCCATATGCATGAAATGTTTAGTTCCCCATGCATGAGTATTTACTGGCAGGTAATGTTTTGTCAAATTAAATGTATTCCAATTTGGAGGACAAAATTAGCCTCTTGTCGCTTGTGAGTCCATGCAGTCCTATGTGTTCAAATTCATGTGGTAATTTGCACTCTTTACTGTATTATCAATATTCCAGTGGTACTGATATATAGTCAGTACAACAAGGGGGAGAGAGGCAGACTTATCACACAAGAAATTAACAGAATGGACAGGCTGATGACATGAAATGAGGGAAGCGAAACTCCGAAAGAGAGAGAAGGATATGATGCAGGAAGCTGTCAGCTGTCGAGCCACTGGTTTCACCCCCAAGCCACGCAGTAAGCCCCTTGACTTGCAGGGGTGCCCCCAAGCCACGGCTACGGGATAGGTTAGAACTTGATGATGTTACACACAATGCTTTTTTAACAAAGCCTAAGATTTTTCTCGGATAGTTATGACTTTAGTTTGTAGTTCATTAAGCATGATATTATAATTAGTATTATTTGTTGTATGGCTATATTCATGTCCATTATTAAGTAGGTCACTTGCTAAAAGTTAATTCAAAAATGATATTGTTGCTCAAATTTCAAATGTTTTGTTATTATGGCGACGTGTTAACATGTACATGACTTAATTCTTCTCTGTGGGCTCGTTTTCAAAGAGAATGCTGGTTTATAAAATGTCATTGATTACTTATCCTTGAACATTCCAGTTAGCAGGTGAGCATGGATTGGATATGATATGACCAAAAACAAATGCTTTTAATTAGTATTTTATCTATGTGACAGCTAGTACCGTGACATTTCAAGGTGATACGTGCAAGACATTGACTGTGGGAACAAGACTTATAAATCTGAATGATGAAATTTTGTGTCATTGAATGTATCTTAGGTAAATAGACTGTGTATAATATATTTTACAATCTATTGAGTACAACTTTGTTTTTATTTGTATGTTTTGTATTATATATATTTCAGCTCATCAAGCAGCCTCCCGTGTCTGCAGTAGACGCCTGAATTTGCTGGGCTACCTAACAAACCAAACTGTATGGTGGACTCCCCCGGGTAGAAGACCACGACGAAGGGATCCGCCCAAGCTGGAGAAGGATGACCGAGCAAGACGGGTTGGCAAGACGTGGTGTGGCGAGATTGGTAGAGCGCGTGCCTTCCAATGGGAGGTCCCGAGTTCGAACCCAAGGTATGCCCATAATAATGTTATGAACATTATCCACCTGCTCTCGACCCAGGTGTGTAAATGGGCACCCGGAAGGATGGAAAGGAGTTACGTAGCACTGTGTGCACCTTGGAGGCTGCCTAGCTGCAATGCTCCGCAGGGAGTGGACAATGTGCACTTTGTGTGCTCACCGGGTAAAGTGATGCACCGCAAGCGTCGAAAGACAGAACGTGCGCTATATTTAAGTAGCCACCATTATCATTTGGAAACAAAAAACTGGCATAGTGATAATCACTAGAGAATGTATTCATTTCACTACAAAATGATAACATTCTATTTGATGGAATGAATCGAAAGTCATATGTGTTGTGTACTCTTTTTGGATTAAAAATTTGAAGAATAAAAATACATGCACTTTGTTGGCTATTTCATTCTCAGTCAAGTAAAGCATTACCCTTTGTTTCTATACAGGCCTTTACGGTTTAATGTAGTCAAACCTTAGTACTGTATAATGACCACTGCAGAGTAACAAGAAAAGTTGCCACTGTACAAAAAAAGGTGCCCTCTACAAATAGATTAATACCATTGTTTTATTTATCAGTTTATAGTGATCACTGTTGACTGGTTTGCTGGTACAAGAGGCTGCTGACAAAGGTTTGACTGAATGGTTGTGTGTGTGTGTGTGTGTGTGTGTGTGTGTGTGTGTGTGTGTGTGTGTGTGTGTTAGTGTGTTTGTCTGTGTGTGTGTTTGTGTGTGTGTGGATATATGCATGTATGTGTGTGTTTATGTATGTGTTATGTGTATATGTCTGTATTGTCTGCATGTATATGTATGAATCAATGTGTAACACTGTATGAGTTAATAAGGATGCGTTTTATCTGTAATTATGTGCTTGAATGAGTGTGTTTGTTGGTATGTTTGTCCATGTACATCCCCTACTAGGATTGATCGTAAGTTACGCCACCTTTTTATATATCGTAAAGTTACGATCAATTTTAAAACTTACGACCAATAGTTACGATTAATATCAATCGTAACTTCTTCCTGCAACAGGATTGATCGTAAATGTTGGATTGATCGTAAGTTACGAGCACTAAGGCCATTTACGATCGATTTTGGGACTTACGATCAATCGTAACTCTTTCTGCAACGGGGCCCTGGAGTCATAATGCGATTCAATACGTATACTAATCGTACACAAATCAGATGTTGCTGTGTCGGAAAAACCTGAAAAGCTTTTCAAATTGCCATGAGCAACCATTGATGATAGGCTACGCATAAACTGGTCTTTAGATCATCGAATTAATGATTGCGCATCATTTTATTATTACTCAGGTTATACTACTCTGCATCATTGTCAAGTCTGCACCTTCCAATTAATGTTTTTCTTTGTGTGAATAACGTGCGATATCTTAATTATAAATATTCTCATAATACTTTATTTCCTTCATGCATAATAAGCTATCATTTTAAAAAAGAATCATAGAGTAGTGATGGATATTAAACATTTTGCATTAAAACAATAAATGCATAATTTGTCTCTCTGTGAGTTAATTATTTCCCTCGGACCTTGTAATTGGCTGACTGCCTTGCCGTGGCAGTAGTTGTCATTTATTTTCACACCAAATTCAATAATTTCAAGTTAATATAAAAAGACAGTTGACATGCATGTTCATTATAAAACCATAAACTTATACACTCATTATGGTGCACAATACTTTTGATGTTGGCATAGAGTTTATCAATGGTATATATCTCAGAAAACCACGTGTGCAGTACTTTAGCAAAAAATCACCTAAATAGGTGCACAAAATGGTGCGATGTTACTCCTTTACCAAGTCTGCACCTTTCGCCGTTACTTTGCACCTTGTTTGATTCTCGCTTGGTAGCTTATCAAGCAAATGACCAATCAAAGGGGCTGTAGTGAATCTACATGTAAAGAAGAACTATTTTCATATTACGTTACTGCCAATTTCTCTGTTTTTCAAATCCCTGCATGCATGATGAGCTATTATTTCACGCAAGAACCAATAAAGCAGTGATGTAAATCAACAATTTTGCAATTAAACACAACATACATGTGTTTTCTCTCCGTGAGTGAATTGTTTCTCTCGGACCCTGTAATTGGTTGATAGCCTTGATGTGGCCGTAGTAGTCATTAATATGATTGTACAGACCCATCTGATTATTTTCAAGATTATATTAAAATAAAATTGGCACATATTCATTCAAAACCATAAGGGTATACATTCATAATAGTGCGTGATATATTTGATGATTGACATAGAGTGTACGAATCTTGTATTAACAGAGGAGTATATAAAACCATGCGTGCAGTAGGACCATGATTTAGGAACAAGACTAAGAAAGGTGCGACTTTGCCCCTTAGCAAAATGCACCCTAAAAGGTGCATAAAATGGTGCAACGTTAATCCTATGCCGAGTCTGCACCTTTTTTTCATTACTTTACACCATTTATCAACCATTTTTCTTAGTGTGCACCCCAGGATCGAAGCCTCTGATTTGAATGATGGAACTGTCAGTTTTGCTGATGTTTAAACCAAAATTGACCGGGAAAACCTATATTTTGGGGCAATCAACTAACAAATTTTGTCATTCGTTTAGATAACGTTTTATGCTAGCGCACTCGAGTAGACATTACACACAAGGTAGATTGTTGCATGGTCACACGTTTTCTTCACATTTACATTCACCTAAACCTACATCCATAATTATAATCCTAATCTTATTATTCTATCATTCTACCAACGAAAATCATAAATATGTAGACACTTATTCATAATATGTGTGTTTTTAATGGTTATTTTTTGCCGAGAGTTGATTCTAAAATAATTAGCCTTCAAATCACATTCATTACACTATTATGCAGGTCTCATTTATATTTGTATAAATTATATACAACAACAAGGACATGATAACAATGTTTTATCATAAATAATTACAAAATTTGAAATTTTACATTTCACTTATGATTGTTTATAATCGATCATGTATTCCCCGATAGCAATACTACGTTGGCACAACGTCGGCCAACTTACGACGCGTGGTGATCGATTGCGGAACCAACCTTTACCGATAAATCACTATATAAGTTTAAGTGAAGAAAGAGGGGCTGCATGCAACTAGGCTTTGCAGCTCCAATCTCCCAATAATTTTTAGAAATGATTTTTGTCTAAATTGTGTTTTTTTAACCTATTCAACAAAATCATAATAATGTACAGTATTGAACAATTTCCCATCATTTAATAAAACATGACTAGCCATTGCAAATTATGGCAAAATATCAACAATTGAACTGTGATGCACGTGCGCATCGCATGACGTCATCGATCAGAAATGTGTTTTTATTTGTTTGATTTGGACGTTAAAAAACCATCGAATACACGTTCAAAAAAATACGTCTGGGTAAAACGTTATGTAAACGTTATACAGGACATATATAATGTGTTTCACTTTGTGACGTACAAAAACGTTTTTCCGAACGTCTTCAAAAGACTTGTGCTTTTTAAACGTTGATTAAAGACGAAGACGTACGTGACCTGATAAAAACGTTTTTTGTGGTGCTAGGATACCATTTTCATCAATAGGTCATTCAAATTGGCACGTTCCAAACGTGCTCATTATACATGACGTTTTAAATTGTATATTTGAACTTGCGTTTATATTACAACATCGATTGCACTTAATTTGAAAGACCGAACCCAACGATTTACCCAATTTGAATGTCCGTTCATGAATAATTGTGATTGAAAAAAGTATCAAAATCTATATTTAATTGACCTTGTGTTAGTTTGCATTAGCCTTGATTACTATGTGAGTTTGTTCGTTCACTTCGATCATAACCGCAATTGTTTCAGATTTAAATTTGAAATCGATTAATTCGATTTGTTTGGCTATTTTGCTAAGGGGGGGGGGGGGGGGGGGTTTGACCCAATGACGATGCGGATACTGTGTGGGGTCTGGACACATGATGGCGTTTTTTCTATGCACATCACATTTTCACTTGGCAGACAAGGGGGGGGGGGGGGGGGGTTAAACCCATGATGGCGTTTTTCTATGCACATCACATTTTTACTTGTCCGCCCAAGGGGGGGGGGGGGTTTAAATCCCCCTAACCCCCCACCACCCCCCCCCGTAGATCCGCGCCTGCATAGAGCTGTACGCCATTTGACCCATGACCTCATTTATAGATATATTCTTTAATAAGAAGACAGGCAAGTATTTTCATACTAATACATTTACGTCAAATATTTCTTTAGATATCAAAAATCCTTTTGAATTCATAACTGACCGTTTAACTTTGATATTATGACCATAAATGCTACAGACTATGAGTAGAATTCAAACATAAATTTAACTAACTAGAAATATTTTAAATGCAGGGAATGAGTAAAAATATGCTGAACCATCGAGCCACATAGATCCTTTTATCGAAAAAACTTTTCATTGCTCAAATAGTCAGATACTATACAGGGTGGCCCAGAAATAACGGAACGGGGGGCACTTCCAAAGTAAAGTAACAAAATGAACATGTCCATCGGATAGGATGTCCTTTCCAATGAACAACGAAACCAAGAAAAGTAATTTTGGACGTGTAGTTTTAGGGCGCTTTGAGTGAGACCATGTTAGGGTACCTATTTTTGTAAATTGTTACCAAGTCAATGCCTGATAAATGAGACTTATTGCCCTACATACCATTGGACACGCGAATATTCCGCGCGCCATGTTAGTGTGCATTCAGCTGAGTGCCGAGCGTGCCGAGAGAATGGGCTTAATGGTCACTAGTATGAAGGGCAGTAAGTCTCATTTATCAAACACTGACTTGGTAAAAATTGACAAAAATAGGAACCTGCCATGGTCTCACTCAAAGCGCACTAAAACAAAAATTACACGTCCACAATTACTTTGTTTGGTTATCGTTGTTCATTGGAAAGGGACAACCTATCCGATGGAGTAATGTTGGTTACTTTATTTGGGGAAGTGCCCCTTCCGTTATTTCTGGCCACCCTGTATAAATGATATACCGAGCACCAACCCACAAATAGATTAGTTAAATCGAATTTTCTAAAGAAAGTGCGCAGGATCACGCTACGTAATAAAGAAGACTTCGCCGATATCGGAACCGAGACATCCGGAGTAAGACTCCGGATTGAGACAAAGACTATGCGTAAATTTAAAGCGAATGGCATTTATTTATCAATTAAATCTAGTCACAATCTCCATGCCAATTGAGTTGTGTTGTATATATTGAGTTATGATTATCGGGAAGTATGCATGTGGATTATCTGTACTGTTTGGTCACTTTTCGGTCCAGGGGGTTGATTCCACAGCTCCTCAGTCGAGCAGTAGGAAATAAAAGAGCTTGTCGTGCGATCTATTCGGTTAGCGTTTGTCCGTAAGACTTCAAGTTTCATCATAAGGTCGAGGAAGCCGTCCAACGTTCTGCACTGCGTATGTTCCCTTCGTTGAGTTGGGAGCTGTTGATGGTTTGGCAGCAAAATCAGTGTGTACGAAATTCATACTGATTGGTCAATTATGTGCCACGCTGTGTATTGTGTTGAAATAGATAAGGTTTGTTTGAAATGGGAGGGTGTAGTTTGTTGAGGTTGCTGTAGGGGGTGGATTGTCGTGGTGTTTGGTGGAGTTATGGTTAGATATTTGCTGAAGGAGTTTCGAAGGTTGGTTTTAGTAGGTTTAGTAGGTTGTAGTAAGTATATTTAGGGTATGTGTTGTATTCTTGTAAATCTATAGAGTTCTTCGTTGTGTGGTTGGTATGGAGGTATTGGAGTGGTAATTGTTGGTGTTGGGGGAGTGGGTGGGTTGTTGTAGGCTTATGTTTAGTGGTTTATTTATTTAATAAACAGGGTTGTTAGTTTGAATATTTTAGAGGAATAGTATGGGGAAAGTTGTTGGTATTGGGTGATGGCTTGTTGTGGAGTGGGTGTCAGGATGTTTGTGTGGGTTGGGATAGTTTAGTATTGTGAGTAGAGTAGTTGTGTAAGTTTTGTAGTGGTAATTTAATTTGGGGGGGGGGTAGAGGGAGATGTGTAGGGATTTAGTTGGTGATTTGGTGTTGAGTGTGTGTGGGTGGGATGTTGTGGATGGTGAGGTGGTAGATGGAAAGAAAGATAGTTCGATAGTGTTAGGGTTGTTAGTTAATGTGGTTGGTTGGTTTAATTTGGTTTGGTGAAGGTAATTTTAGAATATGTTTTGGTTATTAATTTGATGTAGTCAGGAGTGGATTAAGGGTGAGTGTTATGTGTTATTAGGAGATTATTTAGGGTTGGTTTGTATAGTGTGTTGGGTATTGGTAGTGGTATTGGATAGAGAGGATAGGTTATAGAGGAGGTATTATAGTATGATAGTATTATGGAGTTTTGGGTTTTTTGATTGGGGAGATTTAGTATTTTTTAAAGTTGGGGGGGAAAGAGTTTGTTGTATTTTGGGGTAGTGTTGTGGTTTTGGTTGTGGGTTGAAGAGGGTGGGGGGGGGAGAGTAGTGTGTTTTTAGGTTATTTGTGTTGAGAGGTTGTTAGTTGTGGGGTATTGGGAGAGTTTGGGTTGGTGTGAGAATGTTGTTTTGGAGGGGGGGGGTATTTGGGGGTAAGTTGTGGTTTATTATTTTGAATATGGGGAAATGGTTATTTTATTGTATGTTGGGGGTAATGGATTTTGGTGTTGGGTGTTGAGTGGGTGTTGGGTTGGGAATAATT
>JBAMJV010010812.1:0-33724 GCA_037951105.1 Echinarachnius parma | reverse complement strand
ACACACGAAAAAACGTGAGCCCCCTTAGGTCTTTGCCCCCCCCCCCCCCCCCCCCCATCCAAAAATGCTTCCGGCGCGCCTTCCTTCAGCCTGTAGTAGCACAAGTACCACACAAGTCGGATGCCCACAAGTCGGGTGCCCACAAGTATGCCCGGGTAAGTATGTGTGTTTGTGTGTGTGTGTGTGTGTGTGTGTGTGTGTGTGTGTGTTCTCACGCCGGCATTCTTGTGGGGTCTCGTGTGGGTACAATTATATACTTGTGGGGTATTTTTTCCTTGTGGGGAATAAATCATAGACCCCACTAAGGAATAGCCTTAAATCGGCGTATTTAGCTTCAAAGAGTTATGTGACAGAATCTTGTGACTGTGTCCCATAAGTGATTCTTGAGGATTTATTTTTGTCTAGACACACCCCTACCCTCCCATGCACTCAGAAGGTTGCCTTTTTTCGTTGCAAAGATTTTGTGAAAACAAAACAGTTTGTAGTAGCACTCATTCAGCTTGTAGTAGCACAAGTACCCCACAAGTCGGGTGCTCACAAGTATGCCCGGGTAAGTATGTGTGTGTGTGTGTGTGTGTGTGTGTGTGTTTGCATGTGCGGGTTTTTCGTTTCATTTAAGTTATTTTGATAAATCGTACCCATGATGACCGCATCTACTTTTTACCCACACTTATTGCTGTATTAACTTTCGTCCAGCTGCCAGAATTAGCAGTGATAATATAATCATAGTATTGGTGGAAAACGAAAAATAATGATTTTTAGCTCAACCATTTATCTTAATAATCGTATTTAAAGGTAGTGTTGAGTATTGGTATTTCCCGAAGTGCCCCCCGATATTTTGCTGTGAGATAATGAAAAACTGACTGTTAAATTCGAAAGAACATACAATTTTAATGACAGAATAAACTTTTGATCAAAATTGGTTCAGAAGCGGCTGAAATATCCAATATACTTTTATTCAAAATAGTTCACACCGGCAATCACCGGGCGATATTTTGACTTTTTAGAAAAATTTAAAAAAAATGCTCGAAGACTACTTTGAACAAAATCTGAATAGGTTTTTAAGTCGTTCATTATTTTAACAAACATTAAATGCACAATTGTGCATAGGCTAAAACCTATGATTATTTTTTTAAATAGCGCCCTCTTGAGTTGTAACGGCTCTTTTTTTTAAATGATAACAGGGGTTTTACTTTGTCGTTTGTAATTGTGTATACTTTTTGAGCATGGTGAAATTATAACTATTACTTTGTACCGTAATGGTGCAGGTTTTGGTTACTAAAGTTAAGTTTGACCAATACTCAACTATCCCTTTATTAATGTTATGTGGAGTAAACGCACCATATCCACGTGTATTTCCCAGCAATGCAATTATATTCAAATATCGGATATTGCAGAGGTATACATGAAAACACACCCCCCCCCCCCCCCCCCTACGCCACTAAATGAAGCTAGAACGCCCCCCCCCCCCCCCCTTGAACAAATCCTGGGTACGACTATGACTCCAGTGTAGGGTCGTAGTTACGGGGGCTGAGGGCACATGCCCGCAAAAACTGTACTGCCAACGCCCCCCCCCCCCCCCCCCTCTTCAAGTGACCCCACCCAAAAGATACTTGCACTGGGAAATTTTACATAATGAATGACAAATATAAGGAATTGCGAATAGCATATCCATTTAATATGTTGGCCTATCAGGCATAAACATGTGCTCTCTCATAAAAATGTAAGTCCCCTGGTGCACCCCCATCCCCTCCCCCCTAACTGGAAAAAGTCAGCTCCCCATAACATGCTAACAAGATAATAGACACAATACAAGCACAATACAAGTATAACGCAAACATGCATACATGCACAAATACGTTCACACACGCACGCACCAAATAAACTAACACACGCACACACACACACACACATTCACGCAAACAAACACCCGTTTAACATAAATCACACCAGAATTTAGACGTACACCCCACAAGTAGGCATACACTCTAAAACAGACAAGCAAACACACTGAAACACAACTGCTTAAACTCATACAATGAAACAAGTACGCACATAAATACGCACACTTACACGCACAGACAAACAAACACACACACACATGTTCATGCACACCGACTATAATAAAAAATCAGATAACGGTATAAACAATAGGAGTAGGTTATATCAAATTGAGGTTTATGTAATCAAATCTGGATACTCATACAGGGACGTTCTGAGACAATATCAAAATATGAAACACTATAAAAACAATTCTCACATTATGATTTGGCCCTAAGTTATTTGCAGCATTAACAATACTGATTTAAGTTTAACTTTACTTCTAATTTATCTGTAATTCATAACCATCCAACAACAATATGAGTACTAGTTGTATAACCATGGTAATAATTGTATGTACATACATGTACATAATGTTCAATACCATTATAGCAAAATACTGTATGTGCAAAGCCGATTCAAATGTTATGTGCATTAAAAGAATAAGGTCTTATTCACAAAAATATTACCTAATAGGTCAGTGATATTATGCTACAAACAATTTTGAGTCTACATGTACATTGTTTTGTTGGCAAAAATTCTCACCCCAAATTGGTTTGTAGATTGCAAAACCACACAAAAGAGGGAATATATATAAACAGCACTGCCTATCTGATAAATGTTAACATTTTGTGTAGACAGGGTTTAGTATCGTGATTATCTGATACTGTCAGAAATGGTAACTGAAACTACACATGTTGGTAATGGTTTGTCTAAAAGATTACCAGCAAAATCTAAAAATCAATAAGTTTTCTGATCATAAAAATGCTCTATCTTGTTATTGCAATATTAAAAAGAAACATTTGAAAGACAATATTTATTTCACAAATGATATTGCAAAGTGGTTAATTGCATACCATTCACAAGCTAGAAAGCTTAAGTTAAGAAGCAACAGTATAACTAAGCCTAACATTCAATATTTCCCTCTTTTTTTTTTAGAACAACCTGTGTTGAAAATTAGAGACTACACTGTTATTTATTTTAGAAACAAACCAGAATATTTTCATATAATGCCTTTTTTAACATTTTCATTTTCATTACATGTAAATGTAGTTAATGTGAAAATATTGCAGAAATGTACTTGTTCATCTCAAATGTTCACATAAACCTACATTTAATATTAATTTACAAAAGGCGTTAGTGCAGTTTGGTAATTACATCTCACAAAACAATTCTGAAATTGCTCATAAATATTCCCAATCTAATCTCAACCCTAACCATAATCCTAATTCTATTTAGGGTTAGAGTTTGAGTTAGGATTATGGTTAGTACTATGAGTAATTTTGTGAGATGGCATAATAGAAGTACATAGTCCGGCACTTTGAAACATTAGTACGAAGCGCTATATAAATGTTATCATTATTATCAAACTGCACCAGCGCCTCACAAAATAATGTACAATGTTTTTATTTGCAATTTATACATTATAATTAAAATCAAAAGTTGCAATTATATATGTTACATAAACCTGTTTACATAGTGTACAAATGTATATGGAACAAATATACATATCATAGTTATTAACATCATAATGTTCTCACAACTCGATTACAAAAATACAAATATATAATCAAATATGTATAATCTTGCACTTCTATTGTGAAGGTTTGATATTCAACCAACATATATAATTTCATAAGTTTATATAGATATACAGTATAACCTCATTTGTTGCACATTGAAAACAATCCAGTGGCCCATTTCATAAAACTCTTGCAATTGTTGTAAGTGTCCAATTATTGTAACTACCATGGCAACAGCTGAAATCCTCAATGCTGATTGGTTGTTGACCTACTAGTTACAATAATTGGACACTTACAACAATTGCAAGTATTTCATGAAACGGGGCACAGAAGTGGTTTGTGAAAGTATACAATTTGCTATGGTCTGTGTGTAAGATTATAAGCCAAACAAAATATATACATAGCTGCACATATAAATTTGTTTACATTTTCATACAGAAATCTTACTGCAAAGAAACACTAAATGCTTTGTGAAATATATATCCAACATTATATAAGATGATTTCATTTCATGTAAGGTGAATTAAATATACAGTCAAACTTGTGTTAAGTGACCACCTAAAGGAAACCAGAACTCTGGCCACTGCAGACAAGCGACCTCTACAGACATGTTTTTATAGTCTCAACTAGTCAAACCTGTGTATAGTGACCACCTAAAGGACACACTAAAAAGGGGCCACTGTAAACAGTTGACCTCTATAGACAGGTTCCAGTCTCAACTAGTCAAACCTGTGTATAGTGACCACCTAAAGGACACAATAAAAAGTGGCCACTGTAAACAGTTGACCTATATATAGACAGGTTCCAGTCTCAATTATGTAGTCAAACCAGTGTATAGTGACCACCTAAATGACACAATCAAATGGGCCATTGTAGATGGATGATCTCTATAGACAGGTTCCAGTCTGAACTACAGTCAATGTTGTGTATAGGGAAACAGGAAAGTGGCCATTATAGACAGGTGACCTCTAGACAGGCTACAAAACCAATTATTGTTTTTCTCTGCATGGAATATTTTTGGTGGCCATTATAGACAGGTTTGCTGCTAGAGACATGCAGTCACTGACATAGGTTTGACTGTATTTCATTATTATGCTTTAAAGGCACATGACTCTATATAAATGTATGGGGAGAAGGAAAAACTCCCAAGATGATTCATCCAATGCTTTATATTGGAAATCTTTTGATTTCTTATTTATGTCTTAAAGGCACATGACTTGATATAAGTGTACGGAAGATGGAATACTCAACTACAAATATTTCAACCAATGTTTGATATAGATATGTTTCTATTTCTTAATAATGCTTTAAAGGCACATGACCCTGATATATATGTATGGAAGATGTAAAAACTCTACCTAGATTATTCCATCCGATGTTCGATATTAATACGTTTTTATTTCTTAATAATGCATGAGGCACATGACCTGATATACATATGAATGGAAGATGGAAAAACTCTACCAAGATGATTTGTATGATATGTATGATATCAATTCATTACTAATATTTTCTTGATAATAATCTAAAGGCACATGGCTCATATAAAAACTGGAAGACTCTGCACTCTACCTGTGCTACAGTTCAAGATTCAAGACAATATAAAATATTTTTGTTATTATCTCTAACATTAAGTTGAAACTGTACAAGAACATTCAGATAGTCAGTAAGTAATCCGGAATTGTTTGCTTGTAAAACAATCCGAAAGAAGTTCCAATGGCCAAATTCTAAATAATCGAACAATAAGATTCTAAAGGCAAATTATAATTTGTTCAGCAACAAAAAAAGCTTATCCACGACGCTGTAGCTCCGTTAACCCCTTGCCTACAGGGAGCTGATGGGCTTTGTACAAAGTCAATGGAGATTTCAGAATCTCAAAGGGTACAGTTTAAAGTGAAAGTTTACTTCATTCAACTTCTACAGTAATTCTCCCTCCCTGGTTGCAAGGAAGAGTTTGTATCAAGGCTAAATACACATTTCAAATACTGCATTCAAATACTGCATTAAAAATATAAAAGAAACTGAATATAAAAAATTGTTTTTAAACCCACATAAAAACCCGACTTTGATCTTTTCATTTGATTCTACTGACATAAGATGTAAACATATCACACAGTCGAAGGTTAAATGTATCTTCTTTGTTCAATTTAAATTAAAAACGATATAAATCTATTTTCATAATTTACATTGAGTGAGACCATGTTCATTGTTCATCAAAAACAGATGTGTTAAAAATTATTAAATGTATTTTCATAATTTACATTGAGGAAGGTCATATTCATTGTTCATCAAATACTGATGGGTACAAAATTATTAAAATGTATTTTTTATAACATACAGTGAGGAAGATAATTTTCATTGTTCATCCAAAACAGATGTATCAAAAAACGTTATGAATCTATTTTCATTATTTACGTTGAGGAAGGTACTATTCATCGTTCATCAAGAAACAGAATAGTGTCATAAGTGATAAAAATGTATTTTCATAATTTACATTGAGGAAGTTAATTTTCATCGTTCATCAAAATCAACAAAAGTATACATATTTATTAACATTATGTAATTTCATAACTTATATCAAGGAAGGTCACTTTTTCATTGATCAAGGCTGCAATTTATGAACTTGAGACTTTAAAAACTGGAAGAGCAGGAATTATTAGGACATTCTGTGACGGGATAGATTATGACTAGTGCTGGAGTTGTGGACTCGGAGCCGATTCACAATGTAAAACAAATGGGAAAATGCTATTTCATTGGGGACTCAGACTCGGAACTTGTGGACTCGCCTTCAGCGCTGATAATTTGTTTGTTGTTGAAAAGTGCTCTTAGAATATTAGGAGCTTTTTCATATAATTGAAGAATGGTGATGGGGATTCCTTGTAATGGATAGTTCTTTAGAGTCGCTTCTCAAAAAATGTGTAATAGTGCGACGTTTCGCCAATGAACAACCCGCTTAATCTGACAAACCCTGAGTAGTCGTGATATCGCTGTGTAGGATGGATCAACAAGTCACACTTACAGTGTACATATTAAGTAGTTCTTTCCAGTGTATTGATTCTTTTAACAAAAAGTTCCTCTTCACAAACTTCAAACACTGTCTGGTTTAAATGTTTTTTTACAATTTCTGCAATTTAGAAAATTGTCTGGGCTTATTTTAGCTGATTTGCGAAACCGTAATTTGGCTTCCCAAACTATGTAGTCTTGATGCTTTGTACAATTAAGAAGATTGTCTCGGCTAATTTAACCAGATTTTTGAAACTGTGTTTGGTTGGTTATTTTGATTTTGCAGAGTGACGCGTTCAATCAATTATGATTATTTACGTCTGGGACAGCCCTTTATCATCACCATCCGATAGATGCAGCCAAGCTTTGAACCCTTGCTGATTAGTGCGAAGAGTGAAGCTCTGACCACTAGACCAGAACACCTCTTCACACACTTCAAACACTGTGTAGTCTTGACTCAAGATTTCCACCATTTCTTCTTGGTTTTCTTCCTGGGAGAGGGTAAGAGGGGTGTGGAAAGATCGATGGCAAGAAAAAGGGGGAAATTATAATATATGGACAGAGGAAAAAAAGAAAAGAAATCTCAACTACGATCTAATGACGAACCTGCAGAAATTGTATGAATGTTAGGTTGAGTGACAGATGACATGAATGAATTAAATTCATATGTGACCGGCTATAGTGCAAAAACCTGCACTTGTTGGTAATTCAAGTTTTGAAGAAATTGGTATTTTAAGTTCACATAATGTGTGTAAAAGCCTTATGATTGTATGATTGAAACAATCATATATCTTCGCCATGTATTGGCCAATTTGTTAGAACAAAGCATCAAATGATAGCTTATGATGAGGCCTTTCTAATGGTATGAAAATCTACATTTTGATTTTTACCGACAAGTGCAGGGTTTTGCTAGAGCCAGTCACATATAATCTAAATAACCAATACATAAAGACCAAATAGTTATTCCTAATAAGTCAAATAGAAAAAAGTATGAAGGCAATATCAACATTTGTGCAAGAGGAAAATCAACAGTAAAAAAAAAAACATAAATATAAATCAAATATAATCTAATGACGAACCTAGAGAAGCCTAATGAATGTTAGATCGTGTTATGTTACAAAGGAGGCACTACATTTGCTATGAGGACCATGATTGCTCAAAGAGTTAATGGCAATGTTATCGTTTGAGTTGAAGTTAGTAGGGTTAGGTTAATGCAGGCCAGGGGTCCACCCTTACTTTTTTGCAAGTTGCACGGTAGGGATGCTAAAATATTTTTCTATGAATGTTTGGTGACCCAAAATACAAAATAATGTACTGGGCCACAAAATAACAATTAAATTGGAACCTGTCAACTATTCATATTATCACTCCTATATTGATAAAAACTGCAATGATGGTGGTTAAAGCTTTAAATTGAGAAAATAAACAAAATACAACATTTTGTCATTGACAGTTTTACAATGTTGAGGCTCGATCAGACTGATAAAATATGACTTGAATGAAATTATACTGGCCCAACATCTATTTTAACTAGCTTTGGGCCACTTGGCAAGTGCTAGTGGATTAGAGTTAGCGTGGCACTTTTTGTTCTACCAAATATTTACAGCGGGGCAATCTTCACAGGAGTAAAGTCATGGAATAGTTACGAGAGATGAATCGAATGTGCAAAATAACCAATGAACAGAGACAAAAGAAAGCAATTGTCAATAAATCATAAGAAAAATACAACTGAGGTAAAATGACAATTCTTTGCAGCTAATGGCAAGAACGGGGAAACACTTTTAGAAAATAAATGCTAGCTACAATCTTGTGTCAAACCTGCAGGAGTATTAGTGATGTAACATTGGTTAGCCGTTAGGTTATAATGACATGAAAAGTAGTGAAATTCAATGAAATTAGGTACATAGAATAATCATGTAATAAATGGCATAAGAAGGCAATTACAGATTGGTATGGTTGAAGAAAAAAAGAATTAGTCAGTCGCAAGGAGCATTAATTTTATGAAACAAAGAACATGATATGATATTGTATTTTAAGAAATTGGAATAAAAGTTATTTCAACGATGTGAATAGAAAAAAAAATATGACATTTTATGAATATGATGGAAAGAGAAATGGAGATGACAAGAGGATAAGAGATTAATCACAGAAAGGAGGCAGGAGAGAGTGCAAGGGGAGGGACAAAAGGAGGGTAAAATAGACAAGTTATTCATGAAAATTATGCTGATCAGCTGGGACTTATCAAATGTAAATCATATTATAAATGTATTAACGTTTTAGGATAAAACCTGTGAAATATTTTCTTTCATTACCCAACAAAGTGATATGAATCTTTGTCTATCTTGTTAAAAATTTATGAATGAATGTAAAGAGTTGACCAAATATTGTCCTAGTAATTTAGCAAAAATATATTCTAAATATAGTCTATACCCAAAATAACATTAATCTGAAACGCTGCCATGATCTCAGCATCAAGGTAGTTTTTTATATAAAATTTCTCGGCTTACATTTCTGCATATATACATGTATACTCGTAAAATGATTTTAGCTTCAGATTTTTCCATTTAAATATTTTCATACAATACTGCAACAATATTATCAATTAGTTGGTCCAATATATACATGTTTTAAATAACTGTTCCTGAGGCTGCTATTCAGCTTTAAGCAATCATATTACCAATATATTTCTGCATATATATCTCATGGTATTTTAGTTATGATTTTGTTATTTAAAACTTTCTTCAAAACACTACTTCAAAATTATTGGTCAATTACATGTAGTTGGGCCAATACGTTTCCCCCAACTATTCCAATACTTCAAATAAGCTTTAATGCGCATTTAAATACCCATGAAAGAATTTAGCATCCTGAACTACTACTACAGACAGTTATAACATTTTCACGTCTAGTTTTTGGCCAGCTTTCGCTTTTGTTATTATACTTTGGTTATAATTTCCCCTTGCTATTCAAAGACAAAGGTTTTTGAAAGGTTTGCTAAATTGTGGTATATTCTAATCAATGTCAAGGTAATTTTTAGCCAGGCTTATAGTAAGTAGTACATGTACATAGTACGTTGGTTTAATAAGCCCTTGATTCATTATTATTAAATTATCATTATTATTAATTTCAATGTGTTTTAATCACTGCTCTAAGAAGCAGGAATGTCCTATTTGTTTTTATTATTGTTGCCCATGACTATGGAATGAAAGAGATTAAAACATTTAGGTTTTCAATTAGTAAATTAGTCAAAAAGCAAGCTGTTATTATGTTACCATTAAACAAGTCAATCAAACAATGTTACATTGGTGTTTTAGATTTCAAATATTAATATTGCGACTGTTAAAAGCGTGTTATGTTTGTTTATTTTTGTCTTAGGATTGATATCATGCTTGAAACCATTATTGTATGATGAAATGTTAAATGTTTCAGATTCATTAACAAGAATTGTATTACGATTATAATTTCCATGCAAGTGTGTTGTGTTTGTATTAGTCTTTCAGGACTTCAGCTGGGAACAGATCATTTTAGCAAGCAAAAATATGAAGAAAAAATGTCCCGTGAATTACATATAAATACACCATCACCATGTATGAAAAAGCTTATGCATGAACATCCATGAACCGGGAAAGATGTTTAGAAGCATCATTAAAGCAACATTGTTTTAATATTATCACTTTGCAAGATAAAGCAGCTGGGGAGGTTTCACAAAGATACTAATTCAACTTAAATTCATGGTAGGCCATTCCTAGGCTTGGAATAAACCATATTACTGTTTTATTATTGGAATAAAACATATTACATCAAAATGTATGCCTTTTAAAAAGAACTGTTTCAACAGTTTCACAAAGAAACCAATGGCTTTCCATAATAGTTAGGTCCAACTTACAGTTAAGTTCGTTTTTTTAATCTTTGTGAAACATCCTTGGTAATTAAGGGAGGGGGTTGATATTATTCAAAGATAGAATCATTAACGAGCATTTACAGAGATTTATTTTCAAACAAGTACAGCAAAGGAGTTTTAATAAGCTCAACAGTTTTAAAGCGACCACCAACAAACTACAAAGCACAACACATTCTCCCTACTTCATGACATCATTGTATATTAATCACATTGATTACTACTAAAAAATCTAAATACATTAAGCATTACTGAACAGTTTTTTATATTTCAATTTAAACTTGATATACCTACTTGTACCTGCTCTTACTTTTCTTAACTATAATTCTGAGTATTGATGCAACATTGAAATCTAGTTGACATTTTAATTTTGATTTTGATTTTGATTTTTACTGCTAGCTAGGCTTATTTCTCTTCCATGCAATGGTTACATGTGCTTATTATTGGAATATATAATTATGTTTATTGTATATAGTTCTGTCAAAATATGTAAATAATTCTGAAACACCACAATAAAATATCAAGAAACGACACATTTATGCCTCAAAATTACTGTTCAAATACATCACATGCCAGGTGAAATTTGCTAAAAATGTAAGTTGTTAAGACTTTTCAAGTTTTGCTGGCCCCACATTTCATGGTTCCTGAATTATCAAAAAACTTAGAAAGTCGGATAGATTTGCTTGCTCAGATGGCGAGTAAAATTTTATATGCACTTCCAGAGGACTGAAAATCACTTTTGGTGGCCTCAATCCCAAAATATTAATTGTAATGAATTAGGTCCTAAAGAAACATAAATACTCACGTTTCCGTTAGGGCTTCTATTTTCTTCTGGAGAGTTGCGTGATACACCGAGTACCTGGGAATAGATAGGAGCAAAACCAAAATAAATCAATAGTTAATTATAATCACAAAATAATACAGTAGAACCTCATTATAAAGTCTATGGAGAATGTATGTTATGATACCAGAATCAAAACAAGTCAAACCTAGTGGCCACTTGTATAACAGCCATGGGGGGCGATCTGTAATTGATACCTATAGAGTGGTGAAGTGTGATGTCATCTATGACGTCATAAGCATCTATTTTTAGAATTTTCAAATTTGAACTTCATTTTCCAAAAGAGCGTAAAAAATAATGTCCAAATACCGAAAATCAATTGAATATGTTAAGTATTGGCTGAGATATGCCCATCCAAATGAATTTTTACTTCAATGGGCAATCAGTGTTATAGTGCACTGGTTCATAAAGTTATGAACCAGAGCACTATAACACTGATTGCCTATTGACAAAAAAAAATCATTCGGATGAGCATATCTCAGCCAATACTAAACATATTCAATGGATTTTTGGTATTTGGGCATTATTTGTTACACTCTTTCGGAAAACGAAGTTCAAATTTGAAAATTCTAAAAAAAGATGTTTATGACGTCATGGCTTCTGTACTCTATTGTTCAGGGGGGATGATCTATTAATTCATCCCCCGCTGAACAATAGGTATTACGTAAGGATTGACACCCATGATAACAGCCAACATAAGTGACCCCCGGTACTATGCAACCTGCTTGTAGAGGTCACCTGTCTAAAAAGGCCACTCGTCTTGTTTCCCTTAGGCGGTCACTATACACAGGTGTTACGTTCGGTTTGCGGTTGCACCATGTGAGAAGAGATGATTGGTGAGTCCTGAGAAGGACTGCTGGTATTCTTTATTGGACTGTGGTAGTCCCAGAAAGGACTTTCTTGAGCTTGTAGTTCTAATAAGAGCTACAGCGCCGGTATAGTTATTGTAAGGAGAGATTGGGTGGAAGGAGGGGCCCGACGTTTCAAACAGGTTGACTGTCTGTCCTCAGGAGTCCGTCATCAAGACTACCACAGTCCTTTTCAGGACTATTCGAGAAAGAATACAAGCAGTCCTTCTCAGGACTCCCCAATCCTTTCTTCTCACATGGTGCAACCGAAAGCTGAATGTACATGTATATCTACACCACCATGGAAGCAGATACCTATCTAAGCAACATCTATACACGGATTAGTTTGTACTTTAGAATGGTTTCAAAGTATTCAAGATCTTTGTACCTCTTTCTGATGTCCAATATCTCCTTCTCCTCCTCTTCTGTGAATTTCCTGAGGATTGCTTCGAGCAGCGGGAATGACAGATTGGTGTACTGGGCAACCTGGCGACATAGAATCGATAGAAAACAGAGCTAAAATAAATGGCTAATGTACAAACAAACATGTAAAAACATTAATGTTCTATAAAAATCTACATATCATCTTGCTGACATTTCATTGTTTATGACGAATAAAATATGATACATTTCTTGAGGATTGCTTCCAGCAGTTGGAATAACAGATTGATGCACTGAGCAACCTGGGCCCATATTCATGAAACCCCGCTAGCTTAGTTCCTTGCCAAGTCTATTTTGGATGGCGCGGCTACGAATTAAACACAAGATATTTTAGCTGCTAACTAGGGTTAACTTAGTGGGTACCTAAAGCTTACCTAGCTAACCAAGTTGGGGACTAGGAAAATGGTTTGTTGCTCAATAAACTGCGCATTTAAAATACACTTAGCAATGAACTAAGCTAGCTGGGTTTCATGAATATGGGGCCTGGTGATTGAGAATTGATACAAAATATGAGACTGTCTTTATGAAGGCTGCCAGGGGGTGGGTAGAACCATTAGAATGTCACACCCTTTATATGTGCTACTGTTGCAAACATTCAAAGAAAAAATACACTAGTTTATGAAATTGTCTTGCTAAAATTTCTTGGTTTATGGGGTTTAAAAAGAATAAAATATGATAAATTACTTGAGGATTGCTTTGAGCAGAGGGAATAACAGATTGGTGTACTGGGCAACCCGAGAGTGGTGTATGAGAAAATGGCAATGATTGCATAACATATCAATGATTACAAAACATATTGCTTATATAAAAAATGCTGATTAAGTTGTAGAGATGTTCAATATGAAGTTTTAGTAAAAGTCCTTCCTGTGCCAATTTTGGCACACTATCTCCACACGTCTTCTCCCCAGGCCACACGTCTTCTAAACGTAGTGAAAGCTACAGAAAGGGGCCAGTCCTCTGGTAACTTGTGTGATTAACTTTTCCTTCCCCATTCTATAAATGCAGAGGGCCTGGCTAGAAGGCAGAAGGTACCATTAAAGTCCTTGGTATGACTCGGTCTGGGTTTGAACCCGGGACCTCTAACTGCTAAGCCACCATGCTCGGTCTTGATGTGCAATATACTCTGATATAATGTTATGTTTTTCATAGTAAGCTTGTATTGTGTTTTAGTTTGTATGTAGATGAGCTTAGATAGCATAAAGTGCTGGTTGTAAAGTGCCATATAAACAAAATCAGTGATTATCATTGGATATCTAGGGTACTACCATTATTCAAGACAAGTTTTCAAAACAGCCAAACAATTCCTGTCTTTAAACCTAGAGCATCATCGTACTTCTTTCTGCCTACAGCTTTTGCCCTAGATAACCAAATCATTGTCCCTTTCAGGAAATATCAAACAAAGGAAGGCAATACATATACCATTGTATAGAATGTTATTTGGCTGTAACTTCATATCTTCAGAAATAAACACTTTCCTAGAACAAGAAGTTTTTGTTGGAGGCCAGTTGGAGAAAGACACTTTTTTACTCCCAAAACTTATCATAACAATGTATGCCAACAGGAGCAACTAATGTACTTATTTATGATCCCATAAACTTTTTTTATTTCTAACATTATCCTAAAGGTAAACGATAATTTTGTCATTAATGGCCAATAGTTCCTTCCCATATCACCCCATTACCATATCTTGTTTATGTAATAAAGTTGTGCTCATTTTGCCCTGGCAAAGATTCTGCTAGGATCGAAAGCTATGCTCCTCACAGATTCTCTAAATTCTGTTTAGGTTCTAATAAAAAACAGGTTATGTGAACTAGGAAGACAGACAATGCATGATCACTAAATCAAAATTTGCTCTCTAGCATTAAGTTTTCAGTTTTCTTTCCACTAAAATCTCTCTGAAAGTGGAAAACACAAAGTAAATTATTATACTAAATCAATGAACGATAACACCTTATCATGGGTCCATAATACCAGTTCAAACTCATTTCATGCAAGTTAGTTTGTATGTACCTTTCAAAAATCTGTTCACCATAAATGAATGGACAAGACCAAATGACATTAAAAAATAAGTTAATCCATCAAACCGGGTGATACAATTCTCCCCACAGAGAGGAAAGAGTGCACATTTAGTGCTGGAGTGGTTGGGATGTGTATCTTATTACTAGGGTAATAACATTAGATGCAGAGAACTCTGGGAGAAAAGTTCATTTATAAGCACTTTAATAGGCTTTCCCTCGTAAACAAAACTGATTAATCATCATTATAAACTAGTAAACCATTGCACCGAAATGAATTAATTAAACAAACTTCTTGATTTTCTCCATGACACATTAAGCGCTGGAGTGATTATAGTGTAACTGAGAACCAAGGTAATAATACTAGACACAGAGCACTTTGAGACAACACTGTAAGCACTGCATACGCTACCCCTAGTAAACCAAACTTATTAATCATCATCATTAATTATGGGCCCCGTTGCAGAAAGAGATACAATCGATTGCAAGTTACAATGAATTGTAAGTCAGATCATGTGACTAAATGCACAAATCTGATTGGTTGAAGTGTGCAAGTTCTGACTTGAAATTAATTGTAACTAACTCATGTGACTAAATGCGCAAATCTGATTGGTTGAAACGCCCACATTTTCTCTTACAATTAATTGTAACTAACAATCCATAATATCTCTTTCTGCAACGGGGCCCTTGAATCATTGAAACCAAGCTGACAATCATTTTTTTGACCAACCTCCATTGAGACCTGAGTTGTTTTCTTCTCCATCAAGAAGATCTTAGCCACATTCTCATCAGGACCAAGCTGTATCCTCCTCAGCAGAGGGAAGTCTAGGGTCTTGAGCTCTTGTGTGCCTTTAGGAAGATAAACAAATGACATCAGAAACAAAATAAGCAACAAAACTGTTTAATAAACAAACACACAAACAAGCAAATAGACAAGACGGTATCACCATTTAAGAAAGGGATGACATGGACATTCCTGACAAGGAATCTTTCATTCTTTCTATGGTAACCCTAAAAAGGACTGTGGAAGTCCTAGAAAGGACTGTTGGTATTTTTTCTTCAGCTTGTTGTCCTGAAAGAACTACATAACAGAGTTATGAGTTTATTGTAGGGAGGGGTGGGGATGGTAATTAAAATAACAACATCAGAAACAAACTAAGCAACAAAACTATGTAATAAACAAACACACAAAAAAGCCAACAGACAAGACAAAAATATATTAGATATATGAAGATCTTGGCAACATTTTCATCAGGACCAAGCTGTATCATACTCAGTAGGGGAAAGTTTAATGATAATTGACAGTCAAATGTTCAGCATATTCTAAGTGTCACTAATCTTCAATACAACTAAGTTCTTTTTTTCCCAATGAATGCAGATTTGAAGATAATGACATTTGTCATTGACCCCCCCCCCCCCCCCCCCAAATAATGGGTAGTTAACAATACCTCTCTTTTCTATTTGTATTAAGGCACAAAGTAAAAGGTGAAGAGAGATATTAGATATTTTACCATGACTGCTTGAGACCGAGAATAGACTGAATTCTTCAGACGGGTTCTCAACGGCAAACTTGTTGAGCAGGAGTTTGATGACGTCTTGAGAGGACTGCATGCTGGACACACGCACATTGGACACCGTACCGTACCGCGGCCGAAATATCCGTGTCTGCAAATGGAAAGTAAAGAGAGTGGACAAAAAAAGGAGTGCTCCTTACTGTTATTGGATCAAAGACATGGATGAGTTGCTCATTGTTTTGTTTTTGTTGTTATTTGATAATCTGTATTAACGGACTATCCATTCAAGGTTCAAGGTGCAAAAACTAAAAGTGTCTTGAAATAGCGAGAATGAAAGTATGAAGAAAGTTGCCAATAGTAAAGGGATCTAGTAACTTTGTTGACATGTGCAAAAAGTGATGAATAGTTGATACAATGTACATTGTTATCTGATATGTCCACAGGGTATTGTGTGAAAATTTCAAGTCAAATGGACGTTATATGGCCATGTAATGAGCAAAAATGCAAAGTGATGTTCACAAACTCATTGCACTCACTTTTTACACGGTTTTCACGATCCGTTGGATTATTTAACAGCTGAACACTTCAATCGTAAATATCTTGTTAACGAAATGGAAATTTGAAAAACCGAAACCTGCACCATGATTTTATTGTTAATACGAATACAACAAGGTATGAGGGAACCACTAGAATTCCAATTGGATTTTGAGGATTTGGACAATGTTACCAAGTCCCTTTAAGTTAACAATTTACACAAATATGCGCTCAGGTTATAAGTCTGGACACTGCCATATATCACAGTCGAAATAACCGTGTCCATATTGATTCCTTAATTATTACATCTTTCGACAGACAGGCAATTCTCAGTAACTATTTAAATAAAATGTCAAGTTTCCCCAATATAACCTCTTTGGCATTTGAATCTTTCAAATAGTGATGTCCTCATTATTAGAAGTACTCACAGGCCCTTAGCCAGGGGGGTGGTATGCAGTTACTACGCATCCCGCCCCCCCCCCAGCCCCCGACCCCCAAATTAAGAAAGGTATACTTTTTATCGGTCTCGGGTCACAGGCAACGATAGGTCTTGTTTGCCCGCCAGCCTGAATTTGATCAAATTTTCATAGATCGTTCCCCTCATTCTTCTTTATTTTCAATTAGAAAATTTTCAATTAGTCACATTTGCTCTACGGCTGGCGTACGGCAGCGAAAAATCGAGAGATACGTGCCACGGCCACAGAAAATCTGCGGTGGCCTTAGGGTCACCGTACGGCGTATCCGTATATTTTACAGGCCGCAGGGGTCGCCGTGGGATTATAGCGCAGAGTTATAACTTTTTTCATTTCTACATTCGCCGTAGCAATGAAACACGTCGTAGAACGGGTCGACGTCGACAGTACATAGAGCGTACAGTGGTCTTGCGTTTCACGTGGGGCTGCCCTAGGGTTAATTGAATTAGTACTCGTCCAAACTGACTGTTCTTGGTGTCGTTTTTCATTGGAAAAGACACCCTATCCTATGGATATAATAATTTTGTTACTATATTTTGGGAAGTGCCCCGTTCTATTTTGGGGGGGCCACCCTGTATTGTATTAATGTGCTATTCAGATTATCCATGCCACATGTGGCTACCACATCTATATTCTAGGTGTGTAGCGGTAGCGTCGAGTCTGGCCGCATGGTTGCCGTATGTTCCCCCTGCGGCCGCCTTGCGTCTGCCTTGGTATTTGTCAAAAACCTACGGCCTACAACCTACTAACCCTAAGGTGACCGTGCGTCATCACTTTAAAGGCAGTACGGCAACCACAGATTTTCTGTCTCCAAAAATTCAAAATAGGCCGTGCAGCTACCCTAACATATGTGACTGCTAAAGTATGTGACCGTTGAAATGCAGCGGCGACTCATATTGTTATTGGCCATAGATATATTAGACCGTACGGCTGCCATGGCAAATGTGACTGAGGTATTAGTAAGGACTTCATTTCATATCCATGAGCCTAATTCTCCTCATCTCCTTAAATCCACCGAGACTCACTTTGCCGTTGTAATTGTGGCCACTGAAAGACAACGTTCTCCTTCTCAGATTGGACGCCTTCTTCATGGAGGCAGACATTCCGTTTGGTCCCGTTACATTGTTCAAGTCCAGTCCCCGATTCGATTCTGCCCGCTCCACCTCTGTGATAATGTCATGGTTCAAATGGCGCCCGTCACGGGGCAGCGAATGCGCCGTTATGAATTTTTCGTTTTGCAACGAAGCCTCCTCTTTCGCGTGGTTATCCTCCTCATAATCGTTCCCATTCTCCTCTTCCGCGATGTCCTCGGGCAAGCTGTCGCGAAGCTTTGTCAACGAGCGTCGGTTGCGCGCCCCGCTTCCCATCGCCGTCATCAGCTTCTCATCCATCCCGAGTCGGATGCTGCGCCGTTTCCACGACGGCTCCTCCTTCTTGAGTTTGATGACGGTCTGTGTTCCCCAGTACAGCTTCAGCACCCCGCTAACCACCGTCAACCCTTTGATTTCATGCAACTGGAGTTGCTGGGTCGTACGGCCATCCTTGAAGTAAAGGTTGTACTGCTGTAGCTGGGAGAGAAATGTCGGCCTGCATTTAAAAAATAAAAGGATTTTATTATAGTGAGCAAAAGAGTGGTTAAAAAGGAATGACCAGGTCTAGAAATTTTGTGATTTATCATCCATTTGACTTTGTGCAACTGGAGTTGCTGGTTTGTAAAGGTAATACTGCTTTAGCTCTGAGAGAAATATTGGCCTGCAGCAATTGGCCTGCAATTTATGTATCAAAGACATAGATACACCGATCCTAAGGTGAGAATGAGAAGGGATTTAAGTTGATTTTTAGCTGAATTGAGTTCCTCATACACTTTTGTAGGTCAGAGCCTTCTCAATGCTGATGCTCAATTTTCATCTAATAAGTATCATAAAAGAGAGAGTTTAACTTCCTACAAGGCTCTGAAGCTTTAACCATGATTATCTCCAAAGTACAAAAGGTGACTCTTTCTCCTCCTCAACCGACAAGATTTACATTACACAGCTGTATAAGCAAGTGTTAGGAACATGGCACATGTAACCTTTGAATTGGAAGTCAAGAGTCTGAACCAAAAATCAAAGAATGATGATGATACTTCAAAACAGTATCTATTTCCAAACGCTGTATCAGGTGATCATAATGGCCAGAATTCTCATCAGTGGCTCAACTTGTGCCCGGCCTAAAAAGACAGAGACTACGGGTAGCCAGTTAAACCATTTTGCACCTGCAGACCTATTGTGTTGTCGCTATTGGTCCCCGGAGATATTCTAATTGTTTCCTTTCATTATCCAGTCAATCCCTTGAGTTCTCCTTAAATGCATCAGGACAATGGGCCCTTTGAAATGCATTCATAGTATAACCGGTCACCAGCAATACAATGTCCAGGATGATACAGGATGCAATTTCAAAGGGCCAATTGTCATGATGTCTTTTTAAGCCAGGCACAAGTTGAGCCACTGATGAGAATTTGGGCCAATGTAATTAAATCTGTAATAATTTTCAATTAAAAGTCTTTTCTTGACATGCAAACATACTGTATTTAAACCCCTCAAAAAAAGTTCGGAAACTCAAGTTTGATAGATCATATCTCTCGTATTTTTTAATAAGAATACTCGAAATCGGTGTCACAATAAAGCCTCATTACATACCTTTCAAACGGTGCATTATGTGTAGTGATTATGCAATTGGGGCGATTGCAGTAGCCCAGAGAATAGGGGGAGGCAGGAAGTGAAATCTCGCAAAATGGCCCCAATGCATTCAATTTACGAGTGCAAGACTGTGTTCTAAAGGTTAACATTCTATTGAATACTGCCACCCTTTCCATTCATCAAAATTGTTGAATTGGATACCATTTTAATGGAAATTATCTCTTCATTACGATGGCATATTAATCGTAAGGATTATGCAAATGGAGTGTGTGCAGCGAATCGGAATATGGAGATGGGTCGAGTGTGAAATCAGACAAAAAGATATGGAGTTGGCAAAAAATCAGAGCGTTGCATTTTTTTCGAGCTTTTGGGAGGATTTTTTAGCATTTCAAATAAAATATTCATGATCAAATATGATATCAACAGAAAGCCCAACAACTCTTCTGTATGAAAATGTGAAATCTATAATGATTTTTGTAAAGGGCGGCTGCAGGGAGATGAATGGGAGGGAGACTCAAAAGTGACCCATTTTGAAACGCTCTGATTTCAAGGCACTATTCATGCGTTTTCAATTGAATTCCTCTCATTCATGGCCAACTCATCCAAGTCGCATTACATCCTCTACACAATGGTATACAGATACCGACACCAAATCAGAGCGTTTTGAAATGGGTCACTTTTGAGGCTCCCCCACATTCATCTCCCTGCAGCCGCCCTTTACAAAAATCATTATAAATGTCACATTTTCATACAGAAGAGTTGTTGGGCTTTCCGTTGATATCAATTTAAATCATGAATATTTTATTTGAAATGCTAAAAAATCCTCCCAAAAGCTCCAAAAAAATGCAACGCTCTGATTTGTTGTCAACTCCATATATCTTTTTGTCTGATTTCACACTCGACCCATCTCCATATTCCGATTCGCTGCACACACCCCATTTGCATAATCCTTACGATTAATATGCCATCGTAAGGAAGAGATAATTTCCATTAAAATGGTATCAAATTCAACAATTTTGATGAATGGAAAGGGTGGCAGCATTCAATAGAATGTTAACCTTTAGAACACAGTCTTGCACTCGTAAATTGAATGCATTGGGGCCATTTTGCGAGATTTCACTTCCTGCCTCCCCCTATTCTCTGGGCTACTGCAATCGCCCCAATTGCATAATCACTACACATAATGCATCGTTTGAAAGGTATATAATGAGGCTTTATTGTGACACCGATTTCGAGTATTCTTATTAAAAAATACGAGAGATATGATCGATGAAACTTGAGTTTCCGAACTTTTTTTGAGGGGTTTATAACAAAATATATTTAAAGGTATGGTGACAAGAAAACTGCCTCAAAATTGGGTTTTACTGTATCTAAGGTAGATTTTCATGAAGATTACTAATACAAACATATGTGACCTTACACCACAAAACGACCGTTATGTCGCTCAGATAGTTTCTCTGTTATTAGCTAAAATATCAAATTTGGTTTAAAATATGAAAATTTGGATTTTTGTATTTTCTGAATGAAGGTAACATAATCTACCTTCTGTGAAATTTTGATCGTCAGAAGTCTTGTTTAACTATATTTTTTTCATTGAATACAATTATCAGATATACAGCACTTGAATGGACGCCAATCATTATAGTGGCCCATTTCTCCTTCGTTTTAAAACTGCTTCAGCCATTTCCCACATCTTTGGCGCTAATTTTCAGAGGGTTTGCCTTGTCTGAATATGACAAATTATATACCATTTTAAAGGTAATGAAGTCTACTTTATTATCATGTGAAAATCAGCATAATCATTTTCCCCGACTTATTGGTCGTTTTGTGGTGTAAGGTCACATATTTTCCTCGTGGGAAAACCCGGTAAAATAAAAAAAATCAACTTGTAAATTCTCTTTCGGAACCCCCGTAAAAAAACTGAGTCCCGGGCGAACAAAAAATGACGTCATCTTTGTGACGTCACCGGCAGGCAATCGCAGTTTAGCTCGGTCATAGACGTACACGCTGAGTACAATACTCACGTTGACACAGAGATATTATTTCCATTTGTTTCAATATTTGCAAACATTTGTTCAGGTTTATATCATGGGACGATATACACTCAGATGTGTAGCTGCATCCTGCTACAATTCATTTCTTAGCAATTCTTAAGCATTTTCAGTAAAACCTCAATTTACAAGCAAAAACGAGTTTGTTTTACAAGCAAGTCATAGGCTCTGCATGTAAACAATGCACATTCCTCCGCGTTGCGGTCTGCAAGTGATGTCATGAATCGGGTGACACGTGCGCACATTTCCGCTCTGCTATAAATGACTTTTTTTAGGAGCATGGAACGCCGATGCGTAATAAAGCAAAAAAGTTGCATGAAATTTACCTTTTTTTCCCAACTTAAGGATTTCTTTGAAAAAAAGAGTGTGGTATATCAATAAAGGCACATATTTAAAGCTATAAACCTGAATCAAAGCCGGGATTGCACCCCTCCTTTAAAGGTGGATCCCGTATTAACTCTATGGGAATTGGAAAATCGAGTAGGGAATAGTTAACCCCTTGCCTACGGGAACCGAGTAGGCTAGCCTATGTACAAAGTCTATGGGATTTCAGAATCTCAAAGGGAACGGGTTAATTGACACTGACCTAGAAACCAGAGCCCTGTAGTGCGCCTTCATTATATCGCCTCCTTCCTCCGTCATGTTTGCTGCCCTCTACAGTCTATGCATAAGAATCGGGTTTGTGGACACCAGTTTGATTACTCGCAATATCTGTGAAAGAAAGAAATGTGAAAATTAGTATGTTTGGTAGTTTCTGTATTCATGAGGAAAAAGATTTTATTTTCCTTTTTAAAGGGACTTAGTAACATTGTCCAAATCCTCAAAATAATATTTTTCACTATAGCGGTTCCCTCATACCTTGTTGTATTCGTATTAACAATAAAATCATGGGACAGGTTTCGGTTTTTCAAATTTCCCTTTCGTTACAAAGATATGTACGATCAAAGTATTCAGATAAGAAAAACTCTGGGCGAGTTTTTCTTCTGGGCGAGTTTTTCTTCTGTGTACAAAGTGATTGCAGTGAGTTACTGAATATCACTTTGCATTTTCGCTCATTGCTTGGCCATGCAATGTCCATTTGACTTGAAATTTTCATACAATATCCTGTGGACATATAGAGATAACAATAATATACATTGCATCAACCATTCATTACTTTTTGCACATGTCAACAAAGTTACTAGACCCCTTTAAGATTGATCATGGCGTAAAATAGTTTTTCGTTTAGTGTAAGATTTTCTTGCAATATCTATCAATATTACAATTATAATACGGAAAATATTATGTATCGCAGATAAGATCTACAATACGTATAATTAACCATTTGTCTTGCAAAGTAATCAATTGCTTAAAATGAAATCGTGAAGTTGTGATTGATTAGCCTCACAATACAAACGGTTAAAGTGAAACCAGTAAAGTGTCTTAACTCCACGAAAATTACTTGGAGCATCCACATTTCTCTTCTACCGTGTTGTTTGGCTTATGGTAAGAGAAGAATAAAATAGGGTTAGATTTTTTTTAAATGCCCCTTTAGTATGACGATATCTATCATTGATAATCATTCGGCTCAAGAGCGTTGATGAACGGTCAAAAACCTCATACGCGTTAAAGCTGATGCAAATTTTCGCTTTTTTAACCAGGAAAGCAGTGTTCTTTTTCAATGACACTTTCACACATCATTCGGACATATCTTTTAATGATTTTGGTATAGGAATCTCAAATGTAATTTTGGGCAATATCTAACACTTTACAGGGGCACCTTTAATTCTACATTTGACATTAAAGGGATACCTGTAAAGTGTCAGATATTGCACAAAATGACATTTGAGACTTCAATCCTATATCAATATCATTGTAAAATACAATTGAAAGATCTGTGAAAGTTTGAAAGAAAACGAACACTGTTTACCTAGTGAAAAAAACAAATATTGAGTTCATATTTTATCACCGAATAATGATGGCCTGCCGTAGATTTGTCGCAGTAATAATCATCCGTTTGACGATATCCGCACCCGTGTATGTTTACAGACGGTACAGAATTCATGGAATTTGCGCGCGCTAAGCTCAAAGTTCAGTCGGGTCGGGAAGGTTTGTACTTTATTTGAAAAGCATTGCCAACGCTTTTGAAATAAAAGATTTCAATGATAATTATCTTCATACTAGGTTTACTTCATACTAAAGGGACATTTGAAAAAATCTAACCCTATTTTATTCTTCTCTTACCATAAGCTAAACAACACGGCAGAAGAGAAACGAGGAAGCTCCAAGTATTTTTCGTGGAGTTAGACACTTTACAGGCATCCCTTTAATATTGTTCACAAGTAAGAAACCAATAGAAAGAATGTCTTCTGGTCATACCTAATCCTAATGTCAATCCAAATTATATATCTCTCCAAGGCATACAAAATAGATCACAATTTCTTTAATTTTTTACAAAATGCACAGCATTCTAGTGACATTTACAGGCATTACCCCTGACTGGTTGGTTCCGTACAAAATCAAATCAACTATGAAAAGGGAAGAAGGTGATAAAAAAAAACATTATCAAACCACAAATTACTGACCTCAACTAAATAAATACATGTATGTTCAGTTTTCAGACCTTTGCTCACTTCAAACAAAAAGCACTTGAGAGAATCATTATGATAATCATGTAAAGTGCTATGATCCCCACGGGAATAGCGCTATATAAATAGCCGTTATTATTTTATTATTATATATATCGATAATGGTTATTTAACCCCTTTAAGACGGTTCGATTTCAGTTATAAGTGCATTTTCCAGATCAAAAAAACAGCTATTTTCAGGCCCAGTCCCGAGTATAATTTGTCAGAAATTTCCTGAATATTTTGTTGTGTGAAAACAGTCCTGAATATTTCCTCAGTTTCAAATAATTCCAAATTGTTTCTTCAATGAAATTATATGTAGTGAAGAATTTATCAGGGCTCTGTTACATAAAACTTTTTTTTACAGTAACTACTATTGCAACAGCCAGAATGATTCATGCTCCGATTGGCTGTTGACACAGTAAAATAATTGAACATTTACAACATAAGTTTTTTATGAAACGGGGCCCTAGGATCAGGAGTTTTTAAGTTTGATTTGGTGTCTTTGTTTTTAGAAATTTTAAAATTTAATAACTAATAGTGATCATGTCTTTTCCCACATAAAATAAGTCTGTCACAATGTGACGTTTTGTTGTCATAAAAACAAAGATTCGAGGCCTAATTCATCCATAAGTTAGAAAATAATAACCCAACTAACCTGGTGAAAGTTTGAGAGCATTCACAAGAGGTTGGTGTATTCCTTTAAGACATCATTGACTCTGACAATTGTGCAAAAGTGCCCCCTTGAATATCAGACTCTCGTCAGCTGCAAATTAGAGCTTCTGTCTTTAGAGTGCTGGCTTATAAAATTGTTCATTTAAACATAGTAATGTTAAAGGGAATTCAGACCGGTATATTAGACGCGTGGATCCATCTTGCGCATTTTACGCACAGTACGTAATCCCTATTGGCTCAGTTATAAGTAGCGATCGCAAACTGTCCCACTTCCGAATACCCGAGTAAAAAAAGCATCAAAAATAGTCGCGTTCGGAATGTTTGTACTAGTCGAATGGAGATCCATCAGAGATGTTTACGAGCGAAAATATCACGTAACACGATTAACCGCAACCGACTTCAAAGTGCCGCTGTTTGATGTCTTAGGTGACAGCGTGAGAAATTCTTGCTGCATGTAATTTCATAAGAAGGCCCGTGTTCAGATATTTCGAAGCACCGCTCTTCGATCGATCCAACACATATCGTGAGTTTACCTCGAGAGATTACGGTGGAGTCGAGTTGGAATTTGCTGACTACCCATTATAACCCACGCATATATGACTTTAAAGGCCTAATTTATCCATGAATTAGAAAATAATGACCCAACTTACCTGGTGAAAGTTTGAGCATTCACACAATTGCGCAAGAGTTCCCCCTTGAATATCAGTCTCTCGTCAGCTGCAAATTAGAGCCTCTGTCTTAAAAATAAACAGTAAAGGCCTAATTTAACCATAAATTGGCATAATATAACTAAACTAACCTGACAGAAGTTTTAGACCATTCACAAGAGGTTGGTGTATCCCTTTAAGACATCATTGACTCTGACAATTGCGCAAGTTTCCCCCCTGAATATCCTTGTGTCTCGTCAGCTGCGAGGTCTTGTTGCTAGGCAATCATCTTGCAGAGGCCTGGAGAAGGAGGTGGAGAAAGCAAAATACATTGGAATATAAAGTTACTTGGTTCATGTTCATGTATTCAAATTAAATTAATCTGGAATGCATACTTACTACATGGCAGTGCAAATGTACAATGCCTTGATCGTGAATATATCATACATGTACAAAGTATGTGTGTTGTTTTTGTTAAACCATAATTATATAGGTGGTCAAAACGCACAATGTTTGTAGCAAAGACAAATTTGCTAAAATAAGGCAATCATCTTGCAGAGGCCTGGTCATGTGGTGGAGGAGGTGGAGAAAGCAAAATACATTGGAATATAAAGTTACATGTTCATGTTCATGTACATTGTACATACTGCAAATTAAATTAATCTGGAATGCGTACCACATGGCAGTACACATGCATTGAACCTGAACACATCGTATATTTCATCTGATGTGTGCTGTTTGTTAAACTTAAACTATCTACTTGTAGAAGGTGAACGTACAAGCAAGACAAAATTGCTAAAATAAGGCAATTATTCTGGAGGGGGAAGAGAAATCAAATGTCATGTTTTTGTGTTTTGTTTTGTGCTAGACTTTTCTGGTTTCAGGTGATGGAATGGGCAACAACAAAAAAAAGAGGGTAATTTCTACTTTCTAGCATAATTGGTTTATATTATCTCTGTATTATCACAATGCGGAAGCAACACAGCCATTATCACCCCGACCGAATGATAGGAAAAAGAACATTTCCTAATTCCGGTACCTATTTCCTTGATGCCAATCTGGCTGCCTGATGGGGGGAGAAAGGGAAAGAAAAAAGTTCACACGACACGCAGGTTTTGTATCGATTCTACAGATCTTATTGGGGCTGCAATGCTTAGGTAAAGCTGCACAAAAATGAAATAGCAATAATCGATGTGTTGCATTGGCGGCATTCAGCTACAATTCAAGAGAAAACAGTGCACTGTAAAAATGTATGTACAACTTGCTTTTTACAAACTTATAATGCATTGTCAACTGGCAGGGAAAAGTTAGCTAAATTGCAGATCATCATGCTACAGGTAGGTTGCTATCAATATGACCTTAAATATCTCCAAGGGGCCTATACACAGAGCTCCTCTAACTAAGGTTGATCAATGCATTACAAAATATTGAGATTGTAACATCCATAAAATGTATTCATGTCACCAAAACAGCTCGACAAGGTTGAGAGGGGTGTACATACATGTGAGCCATGTAGGTCTGTACTAGTCAGTTATAGATCTCTAGTAAAAAAAGGAAATATCCTATAAGAAGGGAATTGCACCTTGAACTGTGCCTACCCTCCCAGTGTCACTATCAATTTCCTCATGCTCACAGAGTAGGTTCATTAAATCGGAGAGGTGGGAGGGAGGTACAATCAAATGTAGACCCATCCCCTACAGAAATCTTAAGCATGCCGCAAGCCAGCGACTAGCTTGCTGCTAGCTTGCGCTAGCTAGTGACTAGCTAGTGACTAGCTAGCCACATAAAATTGTGAGCCTGCAGCAAATTTCAAGCATGCGGATACATTTTCGCAAGCAGAGATCGCTGATTAAGCTTGCTGCTAGCTAGTCGCAAGCAAGTCGCTGGCTTGCAACAAACTTATATTTCTGTATTTCTGTAGGGGATGGATTGTACCAAGGAGTTACTATCGATAGTAACTCCTTGATTGTACTATAGGGAGAGTACAATCTATGGGAGACCCAATTCCAATAAGCAAAGCGTCACTTTCCCCTTTGCCATTTGAATCCTGCCAAACCTCAAAGCGTTTCAGTACTTACAGTATAATACAGAACGGATAAATATTTGAAAGAGCTAAGTTTAAATGACAAAAAGGATTATTTAATGAACTGGTAACTACATGACATTGTATCCATGTTTGCTTGAAAATTGAAATTGCCCTACATTACAGCCTTTACAGGCCACCTGTCTATAGTGGCCATATAAAGTGATCCCCTGCAGAGAAAAATAATGTTACAGAATCTGCGGATAGATTCATTAGACTAGAGGTCACCCATCTACTGCTCGTTATATTTCTAGTTTCCCTCACTATAAATCCTGAATAATCTAGAGCCTCATGAAATATCATGTTATTCACGGAAGAACCTGGTTGCAACCAAATAAATTACCTGTAATTACCTCTCAGAATGAGGTTTCACATCACTAATTACCAGTGGAAAGTAGCATAGTAGACTAACAGTTTATGATTTAATCACATGTGTTACAGTAAATACAGCTTTAGGTATGATCAGACACAGTGGCAAGGCTGATCGGGGGTACACTAATATTCTTTATTCTAAAACAGATTTTCCCCTTAAAGGGACTAAGTAATTTCCCTTTCGTTACAAAGATACATGTACGATCAAAGTATTCAGATAAGAAAAACTCTGGTGGAGTTTTTCTTACTGTGTACAAAGTGAGTGCAGTGAGTTAATGACTATCACTTTGCATTTTTGCTCATTACTTGGCCATGCAATGTCCATTTGACTTGAAATTTTCACACAATACCCTGTGGACATATGAGATAACAACAATATACATTGCATCAACCATTCATCACTTTTTGCACATGTCAACAAAGTTACTAGATCCCTTTAAACTTAAAAGTTTGTATTTTTTTTTAAATGTAGAAAACTGTTGAAAATTGCTTATCCACTAAAAAGATAAGCCAAGCTTTCGAATCTAGCAAATCCTTCGTCAAGGCGGAAACTTTGTTTTCGGCAGATTATTGGGGGGCAGCCGCATCTGCCCCCCAACCTCCAAGCTACATCACTGATCAGACACAGGCATACATTGTACATTGTACCATACATGTCTATGTCTAGGACAATGTTACACGTCGTACAGGTACAATGTTATTCACACAAGTTCATTATTGGAGGTTTTGTTTCCTTAAAATGAACAATACAATGTGGAGTGTAGAGTTCATTTCAATGATCCCCAAAGTTGATAAGCACTATTCAGCTTCTAAATTCTATGGTGCAATTGTTGATGACAGATCATGTACAGCCCTGTGTAATGTAGTTTGTTTTCCCTATGGATGCAGAACAATCGTGTGAGGATTCTGAATTTAGTTAGCAAAAAATCTACCCCATGGAAGATCAGCCATGTCTACATAGACGGCGCTGAATGGGCCATCCCTCCGAATTCATTGTATTTATATTCAGTGAATTATGTACTATTATTTTTCCTATACTCTGTAATGTTTTTAATTGTGATTTCGGAAAATAAATTAATAAATAAGTTAATAAATTAAAAAAATAAACATTTGATAATGATGCACAGTTGTTTACTACGAGCATGCAATGTTTGATGAGACTGAGAAACAATTTCAAATGTATGTATGTTTTTTTTCTGGTTAATTGATGGCAGGTTTGTAAAAAAAATAATCTCAACTGGCAACATCCCAAAAAGCCAGCCTCAGACTAAGGGTGTCTCATTATGTGCAAAATCTAACGCAACACAATTAACTCGTTCAGGACTGGTCCCCAAGATATTGGGGCTAGGGTCTATGGAGAATACATGTTAACCCATCCAAGGACGAGAGCTGTTTTAAGGCAAAATTGATCATTGATTTCCTCTACAAATTTGCAACTCCTAATTTTTGTAGACCTTTTAATGACATAAAAATAGGTGGAAAATATTTAGTAATTACAAATTAAGACAAATATGAAGTGACTTTGCCGCAAAGTTGCCAATTTGAATGCCAAAATCTTTTTTTTTGAATATCAAAATGTGTTGCCAATTTAAAGATTTTCCTAAATTATAGCGATTTACGCAATAATAAAAATCATTAAAAAATAAATAAAGCAGGTACAGTAACAAAATAGGGCTCTAAAATAGAGAAATTTATGCTCTTTCTCCTTAGTATACTTTGTATCTCCTTGCTGAAGTGTAGAACTACCAACACACAAATATGTGGAACTCCGTCCTTGATGGGTTAAAGCAAAATCAATCAGTCCTGAACAGGTTAACCCATGATTGACACGAAGGTTGTGTATTGTTTGGGGGCACACAAATTTATGTAAACAATACAATGTACCACAAAAAGGACTGATGATGGAAGTGTGCTGATAACTTGATAAGATTTGTTTTCAATAAATCATTAACCAAATTGACACTTGTAATCTTGTATCTGCCTACATGTAGTACTACACTGATCACTTGATTAGACTTGGACTATATGCTGTTGAAATCACCTGAGCTGTCGAGGCTCGACATTAGCGGTGGCGCGGTTGAAAATGACATCTGGCCACCAGCAAATGAGATAATCTAGATTTTGGTATGCACCTGCCATAACTTTGGTACCGTAAACCGGGGTGACTTTTTCCACTTTTTTAGAAGGGTGTATTTTCATCAAGTCTCACTCTTGAGAACTAACTTCTGATTCTATACATCACCCTATTGGAATATATTTGAAACAATGAGAAATTTGTTCTAAAAAGTGAGGCTTGATGAAAATACATTCATATCAAAAAGTGGCCAAAGTCACCCTGGCGGCCAAATTCACCCCGGTTTACGGTACTTTATTTAATGAAAATTATGGAGCTACCGTCTACGCAAACAAGTACCGTACAAAATGAGACAGACACAAATTTATAACTGTTTCGCTTACATGTAAATCATGTACAGAGAATCAGAATGTTTTTTATTGTTTACTTCAAAAGAATATATTTTGTCAGAATTGTTTTCCTCGTTTCTTCGGGCCACCAACAATATATGCAAACTCAAGTATTTGGTGGCCCAAATGGTCACTAGAAAAAAAGTTAATGTGGTGCATCGAGTATCGTTCATAATGAAATTATGCCAATTAATACAATACCTACAAATATACATGTACGATATATACACACTTGACTAGTTAATTTTCAGCTAACGTACAAGTACATTGAACGTACACACCATATCATGCACACAACACACAACACTTGGTAAAGTAATCCTGACCTGAACTAATTTATTTTCCAACATGTAACCAATTACCACTCACAATCAGCCTCAGGCATGTGGTGCATAGTGGGCAGGTCAAAGGAAATCAAATCTTGTTGACAAATTAGTTAGTGGTCAGTGGCTGAGAGCACGATCATGACCCAGGACCAGCCCTAGTTCCACTGATCTCATATGCTTGTGTAATCCCTTAGCCTAGGGTTGAATGAGTAAGGGCGCGTTCTGTTGATTTGTATGCAATTCTAGCATATTGACATCAATGAGTTAGAGCCAATGATGCTAATTACCATGGTAAATGTCGCTGGTCCGTAATCGGGCCCCTGCCCCCAGAGCACAGAGCATACTGGCCCATGTATATTCCCACACATTTGCTCAAGATTGAAAGTGTACAGTATAATACAGAATTAATATTTCCTGTGTGAACTTAGTACATTAATTGTTGTTTAACATACACTTTGTATAATTACAATGAATGGACTTGGAGTAGTCGGTGTAGCCCCAAATGTTGAACCCATAACAAATGATAATAATAATATGAACATAATTGATAATTGTTTGAAGTGTTACTGTATGTTTGAATTACAATGTACAAAACAACACAACACAAAACACATGGACCATGTATGATGGTAATATACTTGTACAATGTCAAAGAAAATATAAAAAACTTGTTGACAAATTAGAGGTGAGAGCACATTACTGTACATGTATTGCCTTTGACTGGCCCAATTCCCACACATTTGCTCTTGAAATCTTTCCTGTGAGAACTGAGGTGGCCTACTTTATTTAATTGTTGTTATATGTACATGTATGTACTGTACATGTACTAGTTTACAGCATACATGCATACTATTGCATAGTTTACATAATATTGTGCAATGTATGGAGTAAGAAGCATATAATTAGCAGAGAAAAATACAGAAGAACGTGTTTAAACATAGTGAATAATTTTATTATATTTTATTGTTCTACTACTTGGACTGAAATTAATGACACAAATTGTTGTTTTTACTATATTATCTTGATGCAAAGCCCCAAAATAACTGATCAATAACACAAAGTTTGCTCAAAGTCAAATTGAAGTGTTCAGATTTGTAATTTTCCACAGGAAAGTTATAAATGTGTACAAAGTCAGTGCAATGAGTTAGCGAATATCACTTTTCAGTTTGGCTCATTACTTGGCCAGATATCCATTTACTTAGTAATTATGTGAATTGTTATATGTGTAAGTGGACCTTTTAAATTACAAGATAACACATAATTTGATCAACAATTCATCACCTTTTGCACAGTGTTGACAAAGTTTCAAACGTGTAGATCATTCAGCCTTCATGAAAAGGTTAGATTTGTGCAATTTACAACAACTTACCATACATTGTACTTGATTCAGCTGGGTTTTTTTTTATCAACAATATATCTGAATACTGTACACATGTGGTGCCGATTATATGGTTCACTGATTCTACAGTACTCATTTCCATTGAACAATTTTTCTCAATAAAAATGGAAACGCCCGAAGATGATTGAAATTGTTGAATATATAAATGATCTCCATAGTAAGTCTGTGTATATAGTTGTTTGCTCTCTTTGTTTACACTGTTTTCTTAAATTTGACTTTGAGCAAACTTTGTGGTATTATATATTATAATAACGAGAGGGAAATTCGAAAAAAAAATAAACCCTGTTCCACTGTTACATGCTTCAATTAGTAATTTACCATGGTATGAGAGAGCCACTTGAGTTCAAAGTAAGATTTGTGGATTTGGACAATATGCTAGTGCTAGTCCTAGTGTTGTATCCTGCGTATTTGATCTATACACATGTACAATGAAATTCAGCATACACAGCAGACTCAGTCATTAGTCAGTCAATGAAACCATATTTATAATCAGGAGCTCTAATCAATTAAGAGCTAATCAAAACATCCTTCTGTGAACTGAGGAATGACAAGATGCCTACAGTCTACACACATGCTTGCCAAGATTATTTGCTGCTCTCTACCCAGGTGTATTTAAATGGGGACCGGTAGGAGGTGAAAGCCTTTATGTGAACGATCTTCTTGAGCCCATGAGCGCTTGGAAGGAATGCTCCCCAGGGAGTGGAGATGGTGCACACAATGTGTGCTGGTTTGCATTGTATCCTATGACCGGGGTAATAATACATTAGTGTAAAGTGCTATGAAACATTTATGTATTTAGCACTATATAAGAAACTAAATATTACAAAATTTACTTCTTGAGTCACAAAATGTAATGAATTTGTCTTTGTTTTGTAATGTATGCACCAAGCTCATGATACTCATATAATCTAAATACTAACTAACTTAAATAGTGTAATTCAAAATTGACAGAACATCTTCTTCTGCTGATTTGTTCAGTCATCTTGGATTGGCTATGAATGTTTATTACTAACAAGTTCTTTTTGTTACTATCAGCACTTATTGAAAAACAGTTTTATTACCAAAGTTAATACACTTTTTAAAAGAAAAATAGAAAGTGTGCACAGTATTCAACGGCATGTGCCCTTTTTTTACATACGTTTCTACTAAATTTATGTGCATGCTAACTAGAACTAGTTGTACCATTACCAATAAAAAAATTAATAGATCAGAGAGGTAAGATAGGCGCTCCCCACTCTCTGAAATGATTTATGTAAGTAACTATATAATAAGTAATTAATAAAACTGAAATATC
>JBAMJV010010811.1:0-15968 GCA_037951105.1 Echinarachnius parma | reverse complement strand
GGGAAGGATAAGTTTTGATGGTTTCGTACGAAAATACCTCAGCCCCCTCAGCTAAATGTACTCGTACGCATATGGACACATGGTAAACATATATAGGCCTATATGTGTATAGGAAGGAGAGGGGGCTTGGTGCATGGCTGCACCCCAAATAGATTAAAATGTAGTTTTATGACTGAAAGTGGTTGATATTCATTTCCATGAAGCGAATATTTTCATTTCAAATGTTGGAACGCATTATTAAAAAACACACACTTTAGATACCCCAGATTCCCTCAAATGTCCCCCAAAGAACCGTAAGAAGGGTGCATTCCCAATCCCAATCAAAAAAAAAAAAAAATCAATAAATAACAAATAAATAAAATAATAATAATTAAAAAAAAAATCAATAAAAAAATCATTAAATAAATTAATTAATTAAACAAATAATTAATTAATAAAACAAAAATCAAAATAAATCAATCAATCAATAAAGAAAATAAACAATTATAAATATAATACTTTTTTGCTGAATTTACCAAATCCTATTTTTTTCTTTTTGAATGTGAACCTTTTTGTGTTGCTACTGCGTTCTAGTTTCGCAACGGAAAAATACTTTATTTTAAAAATACTATTGCAATTGATGAGAAAAATGAAATTGAGCCCTTATGGCACTTCAAAATGTATTTAGGCACCGACATCAAAATTGTTGTCATCTTGAATGTTGACTTAAAGGGATAGTTGAGTTTTGGTAAAGAGAGTACAGTTTTGGTCAAACTGAATTTTAGTAACCAAAACTTGCACAATTATAAAACAAACTAATGGTTATAACTCCACCATGCTCGAAAGGAATGAAAAGTTACAAATAACTAAGTAAAAAGCCTGTTATCATTCAAAAAGAGCCGTTAAAACTCAAGAGGGCGCTTTCTAAAAACTCATTGGTTTCAACTATTTAAAACAAGATATTGTGCATGTGATGTTTTTTGAAATAGTGATAAGATAGAGATATAATCAACAACTATTTAAAAACCTCTTTTGTAAAATTTTGTAAAGAGAAAGCATTTAAAAAAATTGTTTTACGGTTGGTTCAAAATTATCGAATAAATGTGGGGCCCCACAATTATAACAAATGGTTATGTTAATGGATATTTCAGCTATTCTGAACCGATTTTGATCAAATAAAGTTTATTCTGTCATTAAAATTGTATGCTCTTTCGAATTTAACATTCAGTTTTTCATTATCTCACAAAAATGTATTTTGTGTAGCGCCCTCTTTACCAAAACTCAACTATCCTTTTAAGATCAATCATTTAATGACATAAATGTCGCCATAAAGAAATAATTTCAACAACATCTATTTTGCCAAGTACATGTATACTACTAAAAGGAAAGGGCGGGAGAGCATGCAGGAAGGACAAACATACAATCGGAGATTATGAATATATCATTTGAATTAATACAGACTGAAGCGTCTTCTCATTCAAATGTCTTCAAATATTGATTTATTGTGTTTCCCTTTTCATAGAATTCAAGATATTGTTAGACAGCACTGCTTTACCAATATAATCACCATTATAACAAAACAACCTTTGTTATCCACAGTCACAACAAGAGTGATTTGCCACATGGTCAATAAAACGCATTAATATGTTTGTTTGTTTGTTTGTTTGTTTATTTCAGAAATCATAACAATAAATACAGCAATTAATTGACCCAATTCAGTAGAATTAAAAAGACAAAACCGCTGTTCTTCCTTTGGGTCCAACAATTAGATACAGTATATACAATTAAACGTCTATATACAATGATTGATAGGAAAAGCGATAGAAAAGGGGAAGAATGCGAAATAGAGAAATTATAATTTCATAAATTATTCCATATTATGTTCACTAAATTAAAATTGGTGACAAATATTATATTTACACTATAAGAAACTATAAAATATAAATTCAGTATACACATTTCCCCTACAAATTATATCAGAGTATGGTGGTATATTATGTATAATAATGTGATATTTCATTCTACTTACATGCAGCACCTCCAGTGTAAAAACATCAACAAAATAAGCAAGCAAACAAACACACAAACAAACAAACTAACAAACAACATAACGTTAGCAGGGGACTGCCTTGGTATCAGTATGTATTTATAAGCCTTATGATTGTCGAAAATCTCTCATTATTATTGTGCGTGACAGTGTGATCATTCATGTGTAGTTATCCACCCACGTATAACTACTGCAGTGTATAAAGCCCGGCGCAGACGGAGCCGACTCAACCCGATCCGACTAGATTTCAGTCGGATGGGCTCTATGTGAATTGCTTCACGACCCCGATTTTGCCAGTCGGAAGCCAATCGGGCCCTATTCAACATGTTGAATCGGCCGCGACTGAATCGGCCCGACTGTGACAGTCAGTCGGCTCGGGTCGGATCGGGTTGAGTCTGCTCTGTCTGCGCCCGGCTTTTAAAGGTGATACAGTAACTATATGGTCACTAAAGAGAAACATCGCTAACTTACATTTGAAACTAATTTATAAGTGTAATGTTTGTAAAGTCATAAAATAGTATAATATATAGATACTGATCTCAAGTACTAGTTTTGCCCCGGAAAGGGTTAATCATAGTGTAGTTGATGGGAAGACTGAAACTAATACATAGTGTACAGTCTTAATTTTACTTTATGGTACTGCGCTTTCATCACAACAGACAACTCTTGAAATGTACATCATTTAAAAGTGAACATATTGCTTAATGACATTGAAAGTTTTGCTCCGGAAATGGTTAATTAGTTCATGAGAAAAGTCACGTGAAAGTGTAATAAATGTTACTTTATATGTAATATTGTGCTTTCTGGACTAGGTCGTATAAACCAACAAATTAATCTTAAAATTTTGATTTAAGAATTATCTTTTAAAAGTGAAAGTATTTACAAAATGTCATTTAAATATTTTGCCCAGGAAAACTGAAACTATGAACAATAAATGTTAATGTACATCATTTCACCACAAAGTCATTAACTGACAAAGCCGACAAATATTAAAATACTGTCTTTGCCTCTTTGATGCCCCAAAATTATATGATTTTGATGGTTTAGTAAAAAAAAAATTAAAAAAAAACACGATTTTACCCGAATATGTGACGGTCTTGCCCGGAAATGACGTCAAATTGCCCTAAAATGACACGCGATTGCCCGAATATGACATTATTTTGCCCTAGAGTTCTGAGTAAGTTCTGTGGATGTGGACAATGTTACTAGATCCCTTCAAAAGTTTTATCATGTCAGTGTTATTATAGTCCACCTGAGTGGACAGAATAATATTCATTAAAGACTGTCATAAATTATGTTTTCGCCAAAGAACAGTGGCGTAGCCTCGCGGAGCATTGGGACACGTGTCCCCATGATTTGAAAAACAAGATAACTTATTAAGAAGAAAATCCTTTGAAAAATAAAGAAATAGAATTTAAAAGAGGGCACTCCCCTCAATTAATTTTAGCACCCCCCCCCCCCCCCCCCCCCCCCCCCCCCCCCCCCCCCCCCCCCTCAATCAGTCCTACTATACGCTTCACCACTGGCAAAAGCCGTGATTAAAAAAAGTGTTAGCAAATTCAGTTTTAATTCAAACATATAGGGAAACTGACCAGAAATATATTGTGATTAAAAGAAGGCAAAGAAAATGGGATTCCAACGGGATTTTTCAGTTTTATTCAGTTTTGATACAGGCCCCATACACGAATTTTGTCTAAATGAAAGTTCGTCAACCAACAAACAGCTACCTTCATGACCTAGTATGTGCAGTAAGATGCAGATATTTCCTCGATTTGTATCATAAAACCGATCTAGCATTATATTTGTCTATAAAAAACAAACAATGAAAATACATAAGGGGAAATTATGTTGGGGGAAAATATATAAGGTGTGCCCCCCCCCCCCCCCCCCCTCTAATAATTCACGTATAACCCTAATAAGTCCGACCACGCTATACGCCACTCACTGTCTTGCGATATTATGTTTCATACATGTCCGACATTTATGCTTATTATTTTGTCCGTTGTTGTGAAAATATATACGTGTAACTATTATCAAGGAAAATAGTCATGCATATTACTTTCTACACTATATAGACAATTTCCGATTGTTTACACAATAATACATGTCCAACTTTATTTCCGGGTTACACCAGTACATTATTTGTTTTCGAGCGTGACGGCATTGAGAATACAGTACTCAACTTGAATGCCATAATAAGGCCTCGTCTTTATAGTAAATGTAAACAACGAGCGGTTTTTAAATAAATATAGTCTTGTTATGAGTTATCATGACCTGGTAAAATCGGTCTATACTACGGTATAGGAGAACACAGTGTTCTAGTCCGGTTCTAGTATTTATATGTTACGCGGTACTGAGAAGTTTCGTAATTTTAAATAACCTTTTTGGCCGGTAAATATTTTACAAGGACTATCCATGAACATGGCAAGTCCGTCATTCATCGGAGATGTGAAGGAAATTTTCCAATTCGCGAGGGCTATGTCGAGGTTGAAGAGTCACTCGGAGCAGAATTTCACCGTGCTCACGGGACTGGCGGAAAACGTATCGAAAAATCCCGATCGGCCGTGTCTTCTATACAAAGACGAGTCGCACAGCTTCGCGGAAATCGACGTCGCGTCGAATCGCGTCGCCCGTTGGATCCTCGAGCTCCAGGAGCAGCAGCAGAATGGGAGCTCTACCACGCCTACGTTTGCGAGTCACGACGCGCAAAATACGAATCCGACGGCGAATGGCACCATGGCGAAGTCGAGCGTCGAAATATCTGATGCACGAAGTGGCAGCGCTGCTGATGGCGACAAAACATCGGGAACGGACGTCGACAAGGTGACTGTGTCCGTCGATGATGGTAGTCATGGATCAAAGACGGCGACGACGACGATCGCGATGTTGATGTCGAACGAACCGGCGTGTATTTGGGTCTGGTTTGGCCTGGCTAAGATAGGGATTACCCCGAGTCTTCTCAATTCCAATCTCAAACTCGAGGCGCTCCTCCACTGCATCAAGATAAGCAGCGCCAAGTCTGTAATTACTACAGAGGGTAAGTAAAAATTATATTTGTATAAATATTCTAACGATCCTTAAAAAACAGTTACTGGAAGTCACATCAATACATAGGCAAGATTATCGTTTAACCTTACAACAGAGGCAATTAAAGTGTGTTCAAGTACTTTTTACGAGAGCGACCATACCACAGCCACCCCCCCCCCCCCCCACCCCCATGGCCCCCACACGCCCCGTACCCGTATGAATATGATCATTATTATGGAAGGAAATGATGCAAACATACTGATGCATGGAAGAGGGAAATGAGGGAAAGGTTATAATATATATATGGGAATGTTTTTTTCTTTTCTTTCTTTTATACCTGTGACTTCGTACTATACCACCCCATTGTCAGTGGAATGTGTCGGTCTAACCAGAGAGGTGGGAGACACCTCTCTGGTCTAACTGAGGTGAGGTAAAGAGACGTGGGAGTAAAAGTTGATGAGAACATTAATTAGAGGGAGATGGAGTATGATGAAGTGGACGAAGAAGATAAGTATGAGAACGAGTATGAGTATCAGAAGGAGTATGAAGTGGAAGGAGACTGAGGAAGCATAATGATGTACTTAAAGTGTGTGGTTTTTAGGGGCGGGGGGGGGGGGGGGGGGGGGCTGGAGCCATGGCCCCACTAGTTCGGTTAATTGATATCTTTAAAAAAATACCTATACGAACATATTTTTTCGCCTACATAAACATTACTCAGTATTTTATTACAAATTTGTATTGGTGGAGCTGTCGTGGAGATATTAATTGTTTATGTGTGTTGATTATGTTGACGTTATGCCCAGTGGTGTAGCGTCGTCGGACTGATTGGGAGCACATAATTTGGGGGGACACACCATATGGATTTCTTTATTTTTAAACAGTTTTTAACCGCATTTTGTTTAATAATTTTGTCAAATTAATATTGGGGGTGGGGCACGTGCAATGATAAATTGATAAAATTGATAAAAATTGATAAGTTACTACCTCCCTATATAGCGTGGTCGTGTGGTGCTCGAGTCTCTATTTTCGCTCGCGTTTCGCTCGTGCGACCTCTATGAACACAGAACTGTTATTAAAAATACAGTTAGTTGCACACAATTGTTATGCTAGCCTTTACTCATAACCCTGGGTAGCTGTTATGATTGTTTAAAAGCTGATAATTATGTCGATTCCATGATATGGTCGATTCTGACGATTGGCTGCCACAGACACAATCGAGGAGCAAGAAATTTCAATTTATAACAAGTCATTTTGCGACCAAGATTGCGACACACAAATTTACAAAAGCGCTGTGTTTGGTTCTTGACTAAGTCTAAAGACCAATCTAGCTTACACAAGTTCGTGCCCGTGGTAAAAAACAACAACATAAGAAGAAAATCCTTTGAATAGTAAAGAAATATACCTTAAAGACCCCCCCCCCCCCCCCACGAAATCATGATCAGTCCGACTACGTACGCTACACAACTGGAAACGGGCGTGATTATAAAGTGTCAGCAAATTGAGTTTTTTTTTTTTTATACATGTCCCATTCACGAATTATTGTTTAAATGGAAGTTCGTCAACCATTTTCAAAATGAATGGAAGAAATTAAGAAGTCACATTACTAAATATTATGACCATGATCTGATGAATGGCCTGGCCTGCTATTCAAAACAGCGTGGCTGCACAATATTGATTTTTGAGTAATTTTCCCGTAATTTGTGTATGATTGATGTATTGCAAGTACCCATACCGTTTGATACAGTGGTATAGCTACAGGGAGGCGAGGGGGAGGGGGTGGGGTACCCCCCTCCCAATAATTTTACTCCACATCTCCTATACCCCCTTTTACTCCTCCTCCTCCTCTTCTTGTTGTATCATATTGTGTATTCAAAAACAAACAATGAAAATGAATAAGGGGAAATTATGCGGGGAATAAAGAAATACATAAAGTGTAAGGTGTGACCCCAAAAAGTTCGACCACGCTATAGGCCACTGTCTTGCGATAATTATGTTTCATAGTTCATACAGTATTTCCAACATATATATTTGGCCGTTGTTATGAAAATATACGTGAAATATCTACACTATACCACATTCCCTATTTTCTAAACATGTACAACCATGAGCACAATACTTATTGTTCAATCTTATTCCCGGGTCACACCAATACACAGGATATTTGTTCGAGCATGTCGGGATTGAAAAGACAGTACTCAAATTGAATGCCCCAATGGATATTCTGAATAGTCAATGAAAAACGAGTGGTTTTCAAATAAATATAGTATTGTAAATTGTAATCATAAACTTACAAAAACAAGCTTATTCTACGGTATAGGAGATAGGAGCACACAGTGTTCTATATAGTTGTGATATGCTATATAGCGCGGATCTGAAAAGTTACACGTTTAAGTGATTTAGTTAACTTGTTGGCCGGTAAAATATTTTGCAAGGACTATCCATAATCATGGCAGAACCGTCATTCTTCGGAGATATGAAAGAAATGTTTCAATTCGGGAGGGTGATATCAAGGGTGAAGAGTCTTTCGGAGCAGAATTTTACCGTGCTCACGGGACTGGCGGAAAACGTATCGAAAACTCCAGATCGGCCGTGTCTTCTATACAAAGAGGAGTCGCACAGCTACGCGGAAATCGACGTCGCGTCGAATCGCGTCGCCCGTTGGATCCTCGAACTCCTGCAGCAGCAAGAGCAGAATGGGGTATCTACCACGCCTCCGCATGCCAGAGAGAATGGGAGTCACGCCACGCAGAATGTGAATCCGACGACGAATGGCACCACGACCACGTCGAGCGTCGAAATATCTGACTCTCACGGCGGCATCGATGCTGATGGCGATGAAACCTCGGAAACGGACGTCGACAATGTGACTCTCTCCGTCGATGATGATAGTCATGGATCAAAAACGGCGACGACGACGATCGCGATGTTGATGTCGAACGAACCGGCGTTTGTTTGGGTCTGGTTTGGCCTGGCTAGGATAGGGATTACCCCGAGTCTCCTCAATTTCAATCTCAAACGCGATGCGCTCCTCCACTGCATCAAGATAAGCAACGCCAAGTCTGTCATTACTACGGAGGGTAAGTAAATAAAGGTTGGGGTATAGAGACGTGTGAGTAGAGGGTGATGATCAAAAAAATATGAGAGGGAGATCGAGTATGCTAAAGTGAACGAAGAAGATGAGTATGAGAAAGATTATGAAGTGGAAGGTGTGCTTAAAGGGGTAGTTTAGTTTTTGTGTGAGGTAATGAAAAACTGAGTGTCGAATTTGACAGAACATGCAATTTTAATGGCAGAATAAACTTTATTTGGTCAAAATCGACCCAGAAACGGCTGAAATATCAATAAATATATCTGATCTTATAATTATTTGGGGCCCAAATAATTAGATGATTTTGTCAAAAAATTAAAAAAATGCTTGCACTTTTTCAAAAATGTTCAAAAGCGTTTTTTAAATAGTTGTTGATGATCTCTCTATTTAATCATTATTTCAATAAAACATCACATGCATAATTTTGTATGAAAAATGGTTGAAACCAATGTCTTTTTAGAAAGCGCCCTCTTGTGTTTTAATGGCTCTTTTTGAATGAGCAAATAAATTTTATCAATATTTTAGTACAATAGGAACCAAATTGATTGAAAATGTTAATGTTGATTTTAGATATTTTATGAATGAAAAAAGGTCAACATTCTATTTTTGTAGCCCCCATAACATTTATGGATATTTTAGAAGTTGTTAACACTTTAAAAGCAAATAAGAGCCCAGGATTTGATGACATTAATGTAGCTGTGTATAAAAAATCTATTTGTTTTATTTTACAACCCTTGTGCAATATTTTTAATTTTTCACTGGACTGTGGAGTATTTCCAGATAAACTCAAAGTTGCTAACTATACCAGTATTTAAGAAGGGAAGTAAAACCACATTATCGAACTATAGACCGATTTCATTATTATCAGTATTAATTTTGCAAAGACTTTTGAAAAAAATTATGCATAATAGACTTATGAAATATCTTGATAGAAATGACATTTTATATGATAGACAATTTGACTTTCGGAATGGCTCCTCAACTAGTATGGCTCTTGTAGAATTTACAAGCAAACTCTCAGATGTTTTGAAAAAAGGGAATTTTGAATTGGAATATTTGTATATCTTTCAAAAAGCATTTGACTGCATCAATCATAATATCCTTACAAATGAATTAGAACATTATGGAATTAGAGGTAATATTCTTGATTGGTTTAAAAGCTATCTAAATAATCATAAACAGTTTACATGCATTAATAATAAAACATGTGAATTAAATAATATAAGTACTGGCGTTCCCCAGGGATCAGTTCTTGGTCCACTATTATTTTTATTATTTGTAAACGATTTTCAATATATTAGTCAACATCTGTCCACATCTTTATTCAATATGTTTGCTGATGATACCATCGTCTTTATTTCAGGTAAAAACTTTAACACATGATTATGTTGAAAATGAATAAATGTTCAACAACAGTTTGTTGCTAACCATTTAGTTGTAAATATAGAGAAGACTTGTTACATGATTTTTAAGCCCAAGAATTTATTTGTAGATGAATACAACAAGTAAATCAAGTAAAATTTGTAGGGGGTTATGATTGATGTCAAATTTAACATGGAAACAACATGTGAAAGTGATATATCATGTAAGATCTCAAGAGCCGTGTTATGAGGTCGTGTTAAGAACATTGTTCCATTGAAGTACTTAAGATATTACATAATACCATGATTTTTACCATATTTATACACTGCAATATTGTACGGGGAAAATGTGCAATAATGTTAAGTAACAGACTTCATGTACTATACTAGAAGAGTGCAGCTAAGACACATGGTGCAATGCACACCCCTTCACATACTAGTAGTGCTCCTCTTTTTAAGAGATGTAATATTTTAACTGTACATCAATTAAACCAACTGCAAGTGGCCATTTTTATGTATTTATATTTTAAAGGTACACTTCCTCCAGTTTTTATTGAAACTTTAAAACTAAATCGGTGCAATTCATCACTATAATTCTAGAACACAGGACAATGTGCACATAATGTACCACTATGTAAATATAATTTTTCACGCACAACTATTTTATTCATTGGAACAAATGCTGGAATGATATACTATCGAAATAAGAGAATGCCCAACATAATTATCAAATTTTAAACGCAAATATAAACGTTATTTATTGTCATGTGAAGCATGATAACAAATAAAGTTTGTATATACCTACAGGTAATAGCAATACATTTTCCTCTCTCTTTTATCTTTTGTTTTCTTTCTCTTCTCTCGATATACCGTTAGGCCATACGGGGAGATACCCTCTATAAGCTCTGGCTTTCTTGGTACTCCCCACATTCTCATCTATTAAGCTTGTTTAGTAGACTTCTTCATCTCTTGTATGTGCACCTAATTTTTACCTGTACGATTTTCTTTATGCTGCTCTTGTAGTTGTTAATTCGCATCCTTTTTTTTTTGTATTCAATTGTATTTGTTGTTTTTAATGCAGAATGTGGAAATAAAATGAAATGAAATGAAATGAAATATGTTATGCCCAGTACGAGGGCGTTAAATGTCGGACTGATGGCATGCACTCATTGTTTGGGACACACCGTATGGATTTCTTTATTTCAAAACAGATTTAAACCTTATTTTTGTTATGATTAAGTCAAATTATTGGGGGTGGGGCACGTGCAATGATAAATTGGCGTGTGTGCCAACAAATTACTACCTCCCTCGTGTGGTGCTCGCGTCTCTATTTTCGTTCGCGTTTCGCCATTCAAAACACAGTCAAAACATAGTCCATAGCACTTGTTATGCTAGCCTATATTCAAGACCTGGGTGGTTGTATGCTGTGATTGTATAACAGCTGCTAATTATGTCGATTCAGCGATATGGTCGAATTCTGACGATTTGCTGCAACAGAAACATGATGGAGGTCAGAGCAAGGAGCATCAATTTATAACACAGTGTTTGCCAAATTTGCGACAGTGATTGCGACACACAAATGTACAAAAGCGTGTGTGGGTTCTGAAATATAAAGACCATCTAGCTATATGCAAGCTGAAAATTGTACACAAACGTAAAATCCGCAATTGGGAGCTGGGGCAGTGCAGCATCGTGTTATTTCTGTTCGCGCCGTTCGAAGCTATTTCAATGTCCAAAGGTCATTTTATGGTTTGAATTGATAACGAATACCTAGGCTTTGCTGTACTATACCATTTCAGAAAAGGACAATGATTCACTGAAGGCGTAATCTCAATAGATAGCGACCTCATACTCAGTTTGCGTAACGTTAGGGTGTGTAAACAGATTGTGGGGAGATTGTCCGACCGATCGATCGACCGTTGTCGCCCGCCCCCGTCCCCCGGCCTCGCCGCGTGGACCGAATAATACTGCTCAGCTCAGTAAATCGCTGTTTGATAATTTGCAGCGATGGAAACTGGGAAGCTTTCGGATTTTCGGCACTTGTGTGTCAGCATTGTTGTTGCTGGGCTGAAAAGGAGAACGATCGGAAACTTCATCAGAGGTTTGCAGGAGGTGTCTGACTTTTGAGAGTCGTTATCAAAATCAAAGTGTGTGCCGCGAAGAAAGACCGAACAGTTGTGAATCATTGGAACGAAGAGGCTGCCCGTCATCCCAACCACCCCCTGCCTACTCTACCAGGATTGAAGTGCACAATTACGGGGAGGTTTGAGGCGGAGTCGAACAGAGTCGCCCGCTGGGTGCGGACAAACTCCAAACGTTGCGTATGGCGAAACAGTGGCAGTTTTGATGCGAAATGAACCGGCATTCGTATGGATGTGGCTGGGGTTCGCTAAACTTGGCATTGCACAAGCCTTCTCAACTACAACCTCAAATGTCAAAGTTTGATACACTGCATCAAAATCAGTGATGCAAAATTTATTATAACAACAAGAGGTAAATGTGTAGGTAGAATGTGTCAGGACATTGTGTTGTAGAAGTAGAAATTGTGATGTTGGCCAGTAACACATTTTAGTTGAAACAGTTATAAACATTTATATTCAATTATAAGAAGTGTAAATGAGTGAAAACGTTTGCAAAACATTTTATCTGAAATCAAGCATAAAGAAATTTAAGAAATGAGTTTGGCCATTTGTAATTAATTGTAATCATGGTAACTAATTGTATTTTGTGGTCACCAAAAGTTAAATCCCCTTCTCAGAGAAAAAAAACTTATTGTCTAGATAGCACCCATCTACAGTGCCACACCCACTTTTCTTCTTCTCTATAGGTGGTCACTATAGTACACAGGTTACACTGATCATATTTTATGTAGATCTACACATGCATAATTTTTGATGTAGACAGTATCACCCAACACTTTATTTTCAACGTTGCATCAATCTTCACTTAAAGGGATCTAGTACTTTGTTGACGTGTGCAAAAAGTGATGAATGGTTGATGCAATGTATATTGTTTGTTATCTCATAGGTCCACAGGGGTATTGTGTGAAAATTTCAAGTCAAATGGACATTGTATGGCCAAAGTAATGAGCGAAAATGCAAAGTGATATTCAGTAACTCACTGCACTCACTTTGTACACAGGAAGAAAAACTCGCCCAGAGTTTTTCTTATCTGAATACTTCACTCATACATATCTTTGTAACGAAAGGGAAATTTGAAAAACTGAACCTGTCCCGTGATTTTATTGTTAATACGAATACAACTAGGTATAAGGGAACCGCTAGAATTAGAAAAATTTTATTTTGAGGATTTGGACATGTTACTTAGTCCCTTTAATAACTTCCTTCTCTCCTCTTCACCCAGCTTTCATCGATGTCGTCAGTGATTTCCTCCCGGAGCTCGAGAGAACTTGGCATCCAGGTCTGGGTCCTTGGCAGCGCTTCCAATGGACGAGTTCTTCCAGACGGTAATGGTTGCCATGGAGACGAGTCACCTGCCTGGCAACCCGGCTCCCACCCAACCAGTTGGCCGACGTCACCCACCACACGATCGCATCCCTCATCTTCACCTCGGGGACCACTGGTAAAATATAATTCATTCTTGATTCATTGTCATAATTATAATACTTATATTGAAAATCACCAATTTTTAAACTTATATCCATGCAAAATCCTTTGCAGGTTTACCATTACCACCACATCCTATCACCTCCTCCTCTTTGGTCCCTTTTCTCCTCATCCTATTCATCGGTTTCCACACCAGTGACACCACCTGAATACTCATTCCTCTTCTCCTTCTCCTCCTCCTATTCCTCTAATTACTACACCACCTCTCCCTATTCCTCCCCTTCCTTCTCCCACTCTATTACCCCACCACTTCCTCTCCTTCTCTACCCTTTCATCTTCCACTCCAATAAACAAAAACACATCACCACTTCTATTCTCTTCCTCCTCCTTTTGTGCTATGAAACTGGCTCTTTGTGAACACTCATCCCCCCCCCCCCCTCCTCCCTTACTCTTTACCCACCCCACCCTCTTCTAAATTGTATTCATCTGTAACCATGTACCACTTCCTCCTCAACATCCCTATCTACAGCCACACTATTATGATACAATGTTTCCTTTTTTATATTTAAAAACAAAACAAATTTATTGGGGGGGGGGGGGGGGAAGGTGGGGGGGGGGGCATGGAGCCTGTACTCCTTCCAGTATACCATCTTCCTCAAAACCCTTTCAAGCTTTCTTTCATTATTATTACACCTTTTCTTCTTCTGTATACTGCAAACAAACTCTGGCAAGTGGGATAGTACTGAAGCTGTGACATCATACAAATCTATTTTAGAATGTCTCAATTTGAACCTCATTTTCCAAGAAAGCATTGAAAATAATGCCCAAAGGTTGGGAATCAATCGAATATGCGACGTTTTGGCTGAGATATGAACATCCGAAAAAATAGATTTCAATAGGAAATCACTGAAATTACTGTTATCTGGTTCGTAACGTTATGAACCAGAGCAAAAAAAACACTGATTTTCCTATTGAAATAAATTAATTCCAATGGGCATATCTCGGCCAATACTTATATATTCAGATTAATTTTCAACTTTGTGGACATTATTTTACATGCTCTTTCGGAAAATTAATTTCAATTTGGAAATTCTGAAAATATGTTTTTTTATGACGCAACACTTGACCGCTCTATAGATCACAGGTTGTAGGCACTTGGTGGGTACACAATGAATGTGTGTACTGTTGAGGTTGATTGAACTCTTCAGTTTTTGTTTGATCTCTCAAAATGTGTGAGCACTTTTGGGAGCATACAAAAGAGTATGGGGGCTAAAGTCAGTACATTATGTACTTCATGCATCAGAGAAGTGGGGAAACTTGTTTGGAAAAAAGAATTGAGTGATTAATATTTGTATTATAATTCAGTGTAAACAATCAAATATGAGTCGGGTCTGTCTTATCAAGTCTGTAGAGTGTAGACTGCGCAAAGGATAATGTGGTCTTTATAATAAGCAGGGTGGTCTATACAAGACAGGTTCATTTCTCATGCAAACTGCTCTCTAGGGATCTAGAAAAGTGGTCTAAATAAGCAGGTTGTTCTTTAGAAATAGACAGGTGGTCATACTTTATTAGAGCAGGGTTTGAACTGTGTATAAACATAATCCTGCATCGAATGGGAATCCTTCGCCACATTCTTTCCCTATATATGAGCTTAAGAATGAAATGTCTGAAGATGCCCGTCATATTTTTACAATCGCAGGAAAAGAGATTCTAAAGTAAATGATATTGCATGATGTGAAGGTCATACTACTTTGTAAAAGCATTACTCTTCTTATTTTGGTAGCAACTAGACCAGACTATTGTCACATGTGTAGACTATTGTCACATGTGTAGACTATTGTCACGTGTGTTCAAATTGACATGACTTTCAATGACAATGTCAATGATAATGGAAATTGTATGACTCACTTCATCCGGTACTCTATATTAAATGTAAAAGAATCTAGTACATGTCTGTATTTTGCTAAAAGGGATTTATAAAATCATGTTCAACAATGTGATCACGATCATAGGAAGCTGGCACGAAGGCTAGCAGCCATTTCTTTGTTGGTACTCAATGTTAGAGCCCTGTCGCACAAAATGTGAAATTGTCCTCAAAATTGGCAAGCTTAACCACAATAGCCAATCAGAAGCTCAGAAAACACGGTACTTAAGCCTTCAAAAGTAGCTGATATTGAAATGTGATTAGCTTGTGTCGGTGGCACAGGTCCCTGTGTTGTTTTTCCGGTTGTATGGACATCATCATAATTATTACCTGCTGGCTGTGACCCTTTTCTACCTGGAAGAAGGTTTTACTGTACACTTTTGCTAAAATGATTGTTTAACCCTGGAATACTTTTATTACAGTATGATTTTTAAAAATGTATTTTCCATTCCAGTGGAGTACTAATGAAGCCATATCATCATGAATTAAATAATGTGTAGAATATCTCAAAGAAATTGAAGCAATACAGATGCCAGTTCCATCATTACTTCTGAAAATGCAGGGGATTGTCCCCCTCCTCACTTTTTCATATCCTCCCCCCCCCCCCCCACCCCCCCCCACCCCCCCCCCCCCCCCCCCCCCCCCCCCCCCCCCCCCCCACACACACACAAACACACACACTTTGAAGAAGCTGTTTAAGAAAAAAGGGGTTGACACATTGAAACAATTTGATTTTTCCAGATTGGAATTCATTTTTTGTTTTATGTTTGTTTTATAATTTAGACATTTTGTTGAAACATAGTAATGTGGGGGTTGTATGAGGGACTGGGGCCCAATGATACTTTGTCTACCAATTCATCTTGCCTTATCATGCATTATAAGTTTATTGCATGAAGGATGTATATAATTCCAGTTCTTTTTTTCTTCTTCGCAGGCTTACCCAAGGCTGTGAAGGTACCCCATAGGTCCCCCCATC
>JBAMJV010010810.1:0-87821 GCA_037951105.1 Echinarachnius parma | reverse complement strand
AAGACAGACAAAAATAGCAATAGAGAATTTAAAAAAGGGAAATCATAAACTTAAGGTATTTCTCCTCGGTTACGATATGAAATTGGTTCCACAGAGAAAGACAAAAATAGCAATGAGATTTTAAAAAGAAGGAAGTAACATTCGCCATTATCCATTATTTTGATCGGAAATTCATTCAAGAAACGGGATATTCAATTTGTCGCAACAGCGCTATCATTAATTGGCTACGGTAACGCACAGAGTCTATGTTACTTTTATACTGGTGGACACGGCACGCTTCACGTCCGCACATTGCAGTGTGAATGAACAGCGGCCAGACTGCTTTCTCTTTGCATTTTGGGGATGTAGGAGATGTAGCGAGAATTATGATGGAAAGTGAGATGAGTGATAAAGTATTCATGAACCACGGGATGGTGTTCTAAGAAAGATAATTACCAGGGAGCCATTAAAATGTTATTTTAGACATTCCAAATTTTTCCAAACTCCCCGAAGTACACGACCAAATGCGTGGACAGAATTGCAACGATGTCATTTGTTACCAGTGATCATAATTATGTTTGAGCCCTATAACAAATTATTTAAGACACCCTAATTTCCCCAAAGTCCACAACAAACTGTCTGTGAAATAATTATTATGCCTGATAAATGACATCCACATGCCCTTAAGAACATGTACACAACCAACTCTTTTAGGCAGGATTGAAATAATGCCATTAGGCGAGCGGTAATAATTATGTCCATTCTTTAAAAAAATAAATATAAGACACCCACACTCCCCCAAGTTCATGTACACTACAAACTGTTAGAGCAGGTTTGTAATGATGCCTTTTGCCAGCCAGCAATTATAATTATGCCTGCATTTTTAAAAACATTACGTATTAAAGACATCCCACACTCCCCAAAGTACATTACCAAATGTTTGGGCAAGCATGCAATTATGCAGATCGTCAGCAATAATAATTATGTCCGAGCCTTTAAAACATTGTTTATTAAGAAGACACCACACACTCCCCAAGCTCCCTAAAGTGCACTGCCAAATGTTGTGGGCAGAATTTGCCAGCAATAATAATTATGTCAGAGCCTCTAAAACATTATTTAAGACACTCAAAGCTCTCCTAAGTACACAGTCAAACGTTGAGGCAGGATTGCAATGATTCCAGTGGTCAGCATTAATAATTACGTCTGAGCTTTTAAAAGATTACTTAAGAAGACACCCGACATTCCCCAAAGTACACACAAAACTGTTTCCAGGGCACAAACGATTATTTCCGAGCCTTTAAAACATTAATATAAGAAGACACTGGGCATTCCCGAACTCCCCCAAGTGCGCAACCAAGTGTGTGGGCAGGATTGTTATGATGCCAGTGGCCGACAGTAATGATAATTATGTGAAAGCCTTTAAAACATCAATATAAGATGACAACCTGCACTCCACAAAGTACATGCAAAACTGTTTCCCGGGCTCAAATGATTATGTCCGAGCGTTTAAAACATCAATATAACGAGACACCGGGCATTCCCGAACTCCCTCAAGTGCACAACCAAATGTGTGGGCAGGATTGTTATGATGCCAGTGGCCGGCAGTAATGATAATTATGTCAAAGCCTTTAAAACATTAATATAAGAAGACAACCTGCACTCCACAAAGTACATCCAAAGCTGTCTCCAGGGCACAAATTATTATGTCCGAGCGTTTAAAACATTAATATAATGAGACACCGGGAATTTGCGAACTCCCTCAAGTGCACAACTAAATGTGAAGGCAGGATTGATGCCAGTGGCAGACAGTAATAATTACGTCTGAGCCTTTAAAACATTAATATAAGAAGACGCCCTGCACTCCCCAAAGTACATTATGTACGCAACCAAATGTTGGGGGAGGATCGTAATATTTATGCCCCAGCCTTCAAAAACATTATTCAAGAAGACACCTAGCACTCCCCATACTCTTCAAAGTACTTGTACACAACTAAATGTTGGGAGTCAATATCTAGGGCAGGGCTCGACACTCGCACTGGCCCGCTGGCCCGGGGCCAGTGAAATTGCACTTGGAGCCAGCAAAATGTATAAAAGTCATATTTTGGTGGCCCGATCGGGCAAGCAGATTTTCAACCCGACATTGACAAAATGAAAAAATATTGTTTTCTTTTATGTCGTGCTTCATCTGTAATCACCGGTTTGATTAGGAAAGAGTGATATTTTGAATAATTAAAAGCTTACTCATGCAATACAATTTTGGGGCCAGTAGTTTTTCTTTTGGGCCACCAGAATAGGGGAAGAAACTATTTCACTGGCCCGACTGGGCCACTGACTAAAAAGGTGAGTGTGGAGCCCTGTCTAGGGCCTAAATTTTTCGGTCCTAGCAGAATCTACTTCAGAGGCTTTAAATGATGATGGGTAACAAACAACATATTGGAGAAGGATTTAAATAATGCCAGTGGCCAGCGAGCATCTAAAGCAGCTTCGATTACCCGGCCAACAATTGCTAGGAAATATAATTATGAAGATGTACTGCTTACTTGCTTACTTACTTACTTACATTTAAAATGTACACATGTGTCACACTTTGAAACGAAACAAACCAAGATGTTACATTTCATTGACTTTACATCAGTGAATTGATCTGAAGTATCAACCAAATTTCCTGCCTTTGTTTGAAAAAAATGTTCATGTACATATTGCAGTTTCTAATCTTGGCCATGTAAAGCAGACACAGGTATCACAAACATGTGACCTGGAAAGTCTCTGTCGATGTTTTCATGAAAGACCACCAAAATGTTCTCTGTCGATATATTCATGAAGACACCAAACACAGCGGTGTATTGTTTCTAATTTTAGATACAAATTTGCTATCCGAGACTCTCAAGCACAAGATTCAAATGAGTCGATGTTGATATTTGATCTGGAGTTTGCATATGAGACAGATAGATATATATCAAACCTTTATTATATTGTAATGCAGCACTAGGCGTAGCTACAAGGGGGTTGGGGGCACGTACCCCCAAATGATTTGGCAAATATTAAATAATAAATAAGGGAAACAATTATAAAGAAATACATTATATAGTCAGATAGATATATATCAAACCTTTATTATATTGTAATGCAGCATTTTGTGTAGCTACAATGGAGGGGGGGGGGGGGGGGGGGCACGTGCCCCCAAATGATTTAGCAAGTATAAAAAAATCATTAAAGGAAAAAATAACAAAGAAATACAGTATGTGTGTCCCCCCCCCCCCCCCCCCCCCGCCCCCCCCCCCCCCCCCCCCCCCCCCCCCCCCCCTTATAATTCATGTACCACCTCAATCATTCCAACTGTGCTATATCACAGTTATTATTATCATCTTTCAGCTGTTGTGGCACCACACTGTTTAGGTTGGAAACTTCATAAATGATCATAGATTGACTAATTTAAATATTATAATGGTTTTTTCTAAAGTTTGCTTTTTTCTTTTCTTTTTTTAAACTGTTTTGTCTTTTTTAAGCCGTGCAAAGCATACATCCTTTTCAATCGATTATTATTCCAGAAATTATTGTTTTGTCCTAAATATTTGGTCAAACTGTCTTAGTTTTTGTATTAAAAACTGCTCTTTATATCCTGTTCCTCTTGTAAAAGACTGGCATATGTGCACTAAGGAAAGTTCTTTCACATTATTGTAATTCAATATTCATATTCATGTAGATGTTGACTATTGATTTTTATCAAGCACAGTACAATGTGTTGACCTTGCACAGTCTTATTTTTCAACATAGATGTTGAATATTGATTATTGAAGTGGGTTTTATTATTTTGACCCTGAAAAATAGTTGTCTCTATGTTTCCATAATCTTATCTCTTCAAATCTAGGCTTCTTTATTACAACTCACATGCACACTATTATTTATGCATTATGATATATTTCTCCATAGATGTTGAATATTGATTACTTAAGTAGATTTCATTACTTCGACCCTGAAAAATAGTTCTCTCTATAATGTTTTCATATCTTATCTCTCTTAATATCTAGGCTTCTTTATTACAACTCGCATGCACACATGCATTATGACGTTCTTGCACATTCTTATATTTCACCATAGATGTTAATCCAGTAGATTTCATTATCTTGACCTGAAAAATAGTGCTGTCTATGTTTTCATTAGCTTTTCTCTCATATCTAGGTCCCCTTTAACCAGTTCCCTTCAAGTTTCTGAAATCCCTATAGACTTTGTACACAACCCACCCAGTTCCCGTAGTTCAAGGGGTTAGTACAACTCACCTACACACATCCATTAAACAATGCTGATGCATAAGGAAGTTTTTGCACATTCTTATATATTTCACCATAGATGTTGAATATTGATTGATCTAGTGCATTGCATTATTTTGACCCTGAAAATATTGCTGTCGTGTGTTTTTATAATTATTTCCTTACAAAACTCCCATGCACACATGCATTATGACGTTCTTGCACATTATTAAATTTCACCATAGATGTTGAATATTGATTAATCAAGTAGATTTCATTATTGACCCTGAAAAATAGTGCTGTCTCTGTTTTCATAATCTGTTCTCTCTTATCTACATGTAGGTCCCCTTTTTTACAACTCACATGCACACATGCATTATGACGTTCTTGCACATTCTTATATTTCATCGTAGATGTTGAATATTGATTAATCAAGTAGATTTCATTATTGACCCTGAAAAATAGTGCTGTCTATGTTTTCATAATCTGTTCTCTCTTATCTACATGTAGGTCCCCTTTTTTACAACTCACATGCACACATGCATTATGACGTTCTTGCACATTCTTATATTTCATCGTAGATGTTGAATATTGATTAATCAAGTAGATTTCATTATTTTGACCCTGAAAAATAGTGCTGTCTCTGTTTTTGTAAGCCCTCCTTACTTACTTACTCTTGGCTCTCTTGGATCAAACTGTATACGTTAGGGAAATTCTCGCACGTTGTATTTTATTGTGCAAATTATATTGTTTTGACCCTGAAAAAGCACTGATTTTTGTCCTTTTTTGTAAGCCTTCTTTTCTCATTTCGGTCCCCTTCAATAAGACCCACATACGTGCATTGAGAAAAATTCTTGTAAGCTCCTCCGTTCATTAATGTATTGTACTTGATTTCATCAAATACATTACATTGTTTTGCCCGTGAAACACACTGTTATTTTTTTTTTTGTGAACCTTTTCTTTATCATTTTAGTCCCATTCAATAAGACTTGCATACGTGCATTAAGACAAATCCATGCACATTGAATTCTATTTTTTAGATGTACTGTATTGATTGATCAAGTAAATTATTACCCTTCCCCAAAAAATATTTTTGGCTTTTTTTTTTTCCAGGCAGTTCTTTCTTATTTTGGTCCTATTCATTAGGATTGGCATACGTGCGTCGAGGAAAATTCTTTCACATTGAAATTCATTGACAATGTTCTGTATTGATTGATCAAGTAAATTACATTGTTTTGACCATGAAAACACACTGTGCTCTGTCTGTATTAAAGCTGTTCTTTCTTTTCTACGTCCTTTTCAATAAGACTTGCATACATGCATTGAGGACAATTTGTGCACACTCTTGTGTTGCGTCAACGTCTATAATTTCATCAAATACATTATGTCATTTTGACCCTGAAAAAGCTCACTATTTTTGTCTGTGTAAGCTGTTCTATCTAATTTTGGTCCGTTTCAATGAAACTTGCATACGTTCATTGCGTGAACATTCTTACACGTTCTTGTATATTTCATAAATTTCATAGCAATCGATTAATCAAGTAAATTGTATTGTTTTGACCTTGAAAAAACACAATTTTTGTCTTTGTATTTGTAAGCTGTTTTTTTGTCATTTAACTCAAGACATAACATAAGACTCATATACATCACATGCAATGAGGACCATTCTTGTATTACATACATGTTCTCGAGCAATTGATTAATAAAGTACATTTAATTATTTTGACACTAAAATGCACTGTATTCAGACTATTTTTTTATTAAATCTTTTAATTATTACTTTGGCTCTCTTGAATCAAACTCATATTTATGTGCATGGAGGAAAATTCTTGTCGTTTTAGGAATTTTATTATAGATGTTTTTATTTAAATTAATTAAAAAGTATGGTAATACATAGTTTTGACCCTGAAAAGGTAGGGAACCTGATGACCACGGGTTATGGCGCCAGGAGTGTCACATCGTGACAGACATAAGCTCGATATCAGCCTCCACTATGATTATTTACAACAGCTATTAAAGAGATGATAACATCACAATACAATATTCAAGATTTGATATCTACATGTATCTGAACGTGCGTACCGCTGATCAGGTATTGACATCGACTCGTCAGAACCTCATGTTGAGTTTCTAGGATGGCGAACTTATATCAAAATTAGACAAAGATAGAGGCTACTGTATTGTATATAGCTTTCTTAATAGGATGTTGAACCTAACATAATATACATTTATAATATCTTGGAAGGAAAAGGGGGAAAGATAATACTTCCTGAAAGAATATAATACAGAATTTAAAAAGTCTGTTTATAATTTGAATGTGATTTTGTTTTTATCTTGGAAATCATCCCAAGTTTTTTAATTTATTTGTCTTCTGTCATCTTATACTGCTCACGTGGCTCTGTACTAATATTCCATCTTCAGTTCTGTTACTAATCTGAGCTGTTTTTAATCTGAGCTTATTTTGTTTTTTTCTTGGAAATCATCCTGAATTTTAATTACACTTTGTCTTCTGTCTGCTTATACTGCTCATGTGGGTGGCTCTGTACTACTACTACTAATAATAATATAGGATATTTATATTGCGCAATATCCACCTAATATAGGGTGCTCAAAGCGCTTATTATTATCCCTGGTCATTTGGTACAGTTCAGACCCGCACAATGATATTGTACACATTCTCAACTCCCCGGGGAGCATACTAGCGGGCAACCCTATGGGTGCACCAAGCTAATTTTCACCAAACCAGGTACCCATTTATACACCTGGGTAGAGAGCAGCAATGTGGATTAAATGCCTTGCTGAAGGACAAAGGCAGTGGGCAGGGTTCGAACTCGGGGTCTCACGATCAGAAAGCACGCGCTCTACCGATCTTGCCACACCACTCCACTAATATACCATCTACCAGTATACCATCTACTGTTACTAATCTGAGCTCATTTTTGTTTACCTGGCTGAAATATTGAAATGATTGATGTTTAGCGCCCCCGCTGTGTGACAACAATATTGTGCACATTAGTTTGAGTTCCAGCTTATTGCGCTAAGCGGATACCTGTACTTATATTCCATCTTCAGTACTGAACATTACTAATCTGAGCAAATTTTTTTCCCTGGCTGAAATATTGAAATGATTGATGTTTAGCGCCCCCGCTGTGCGACAACGATATCGTGCACGTTGGTCTGAGTTCCAGCTAATGTCGCTAAGCGGATACCTGTACTAAATATATTCCATCGTCAGTACTGAACATTACTAATCTGAGGTGTTATTAATCTGAGCTCATTTTTTTCCCTGGCTGAAATATTGAAATGATTGATGTCCCGCTGGGCGACAACGATATCGGTCACGTCGGTCTGAGTTCCAGCTAATTGGGCCGCCGAGCAGATACCTTAATTATCAGCTGCATCAAGAATTAGCAGTATTAGTGACGACTGACAAGTGTATCCGTTCCACTCTGCTTCTGTCTTTCTTTCAATCAGCATGCCCACTTACCTTTATATAAAGGGGTAGTACAGTTTTGGTAAGGCTGAGCTTTAGTGACTAAAACCTGCACAATAACACTACAAACTAATAGTTATAACCCCACCATGCTCGAAAGGTATAGAAATTACAAACGACTAAGTAAAAAGCCTGTTTTCATTAAAAAAGAACCATTAAAACACAAGAGGGCGCTCTCTAAAAAAGCATTGGTTTCAACCTTTTTTCATATAGAGAGATCATCAAGAACTAATTTAAAACCTCTTGACATTTTTTGGAAAAGTGTAAGCATTTAAAAAAAAACATTTTTAATCATCAAATATTTCTGGGCCCCAGATTTATTAAGCCATTTCTGAACCGATTTCGATCAAATAAAGTTTACTTTAATCTGCCATTAAAATTGTATGCTCTTTCAAATTTTACACTCATTTTTTCATTATCTCACAATTTTGTTTTTTGTGCAGCGCCCTCTATACCAAAACTGAACTACATGATGTTTTAACCCTGTGAATCAAGTCACAATACTCATAGATTCTGATCTGAGCATGACCATATATTAAACTTAAACTCTATTTTCTCTGTGTATCAATTCCCTGTATATTTCATTTATGGTTCATTTCTAAATAAAAATTGATTGGGTGTTTAACACTCATGGCAGGATAAATATTGGTGTCCATTTTAGATCCTGCTATGTGAGAAAGAGGAATTTCCAGATGAATCATTTCCCTTCGAAATTCTGAGATCCCCATACATATTGCACACAACTCACCAGGTTCCCGTAGTCAAGGGGTAAACAGCATCACTTATAACTCATATAAGAGAACTGGGATTCCAAACTTCTTCTTTTCTCTTTCTATTTGCATCATTTTTATGTAATTTGTCCCACAATGAAATTGATTGATGTTCAGCACGCTTGCGGGGTTGAACCAAAAGCTTCAAGTGTCATTTCTGGATTCCCGCTACTTGTGATAGAGGAAGATTTTTTTTCATTTTAACTTTCTTCATTTTAATATCATCACTTATCACATAATGACCCTGGGTATCTACACTTCTTCCTTTTTTACCCCTTTTTGTTTGCATCAGAATATAGATATAACTCACATGTTGTCTTACTTGTGTTGCAACCCACTGCAATAAATGGCATAATCTTTCCATAGTTTCTAAATTAAATTGATGGATGGCTAGTACTCAGTGCCAGGTTGAACCGATAACTTTAAGTGTCAATTCTGGATTCCCGCTACTTACGATAGAGGAACTTTTTTCATATTAATAGCCTTCATATTAACCCGTTTACGACGGACTGATTTTACTACAACATGTATTCACCCTAGACCTAAGCCCGAATATTGTCAGGTCTAGTCCTGATCGGGTTAATGTCATCACTTATCGCTCAAATTAGCGACTCTAGAATCAAAACTAGTTATTTCTTTTAAAATTTTGTTTTATCATCATGATAAACCTCAAATGCTCTCCTACTTCTGTTGCAACCCGCTGTTATATCAAACCAATCAATCAATACCCTAATCTGCCCCTCTCTAAATAAAATTGATTGATGTTTAGAACGCTTGCCATGGGTGAACCTATATCTGTTGGTATCAATTTTGAATTCACGCTACTCGCGATAGGAGATAGTGATACCATTTTTTTCAAATTGAGAGAATCAGTTGTTACGCTCGCTCGTAGTGCCTGGGGATTCTGCCTTGGTCAATAACCGCCTCTCCCAAGAAAACCTGTCTTCCATCTCGCCTTTTCCAGAACGTTGCGTCGGAGAGTATTATTTCAAACTATAAAACACAAAATAAATGTACTTCTTTGCAGTTAATGTTTTCAACAATTTCAATAATTCAACAATGAGCTACGTGGGAATAAAAAATCATCATTTTTAAAATTATTTTTAAAATATTTAATACAACCTTGGGAATTCCTCCTTGGTCAGCAACCACCTTTTCCAAGAAAACCTGTGAGACATCATCTGTTTCCCCCCCTCCCCCCCCCCCCCCCCCCCCTCCCCCGGAATGTTACATTAGACAGTATCATTTCAAATTAAAACAAAAATAAATGTAATTATATGCAGATATTTTTAGAATTAAATAATTGGCTATCTGGGTATAAAAACGCATCATTATTTGTTATCTTTTTTACATAAATAATCTCTACAAACATTGAGAATTCTTCTTCCAAGAAAACCTGTGAGACCGTATTAAGTTTTTCCCCGGAATGTTGCATTCGAAAATATCATTTCAAATTAAAACAAAAATAAATGTACTACTACTTATAGTTAGTGTCTACTGATATAGCGCACATGTTTTGACTTTTGACGCTCGCGGCACATCATAATTATTATTACCCTGGTCATCGGATACTTACTGCAATCAATCCAGCATGCAAAGTGAAAATTTCCCACTTTCTGGGGCGCATTCCAGCCAGGCATCTCATAAATGCACACATTGCTAATGAACCCTGGTCGTCGGATACACACTGCAATCGATACAGTGCACAAAGTGCACATTTTCCTCTCCTTGGGGAGCATTCCAGCCAGGCGCCTCATAAATGCACACATTGCTAAATGAACCAAGTTATCTCCTTCCGGGTATACCATCTATACACCTTGGTCAAGAGCATCGATCTGCATGTACTATGCATATATCTTTTTATAATTCAATCATATGCAGGGCTTGCTATTAGTACTTGCCCTATTGCCCGGGGCAAGTAAACATTGGATGTCGGGCAAGTACAATTTCATAAATGGTCTAGTTTGGTTGCTGAATCGAGCAACGTCTATCACATCTGAAAATGTAATTGCTTCCGTAAATATCTTATCTAGAAACAAAAGAGAAATGTGCCGCCAAGCATATCATGCTACTTAGCACAATTAATATTTCTCCTTTTCACAAGCAGGATAAAAGTTAGTGTGGAGGCCTGTAATATGCTATGCGGAAATCAAGAACAGGCACTTGCCCGCTTGCCCGGGGCAAGGGAAAATTGGTGTCGGGCAAATAAAATTGCATAAATGGTGCAGAATTCGCTTGCCCAATCAGGCAACTAAATAATTCCTTGATAAGATTCATCTTCATCTGGTGGTGAAATTGGTACTTTTTTGAAGCAACTCAATAATTGATCAACTACAAGAGAACAATGTACAGTTTCATACATGTAAATCTCATGATCTAGAAGTAAGAGGGCAAGTAAATGTTATATCGGTGCAAGTAAAAATTTCCAAATTTATGATTTTACTTGCCTGACTGGGCCAGGACAGAACAAAAAGTTAGTGTGGAGGCTTGCATTAATCATCATAACTTTGTTGACAGCAAAATGGTTGACTACAACCTGGGGAATTCCTCCTCAGTCAACAACTGTCATTTCTTTAAAAAATATTTCATGCCATCACGGTTTTTTCCCCTGAGATTTACGTCAGAAAGTATAATTTCAAATTAAAAACAAAAATAAATGAAGTTTATAATGCAGATATGTATATGATTCAATAATGAGCATCATTTTGTTGATTACAGACTTGGGAATCCGTCCCCGGTCAACGACCACATTTCCCCCCCCCAAAACCTGCTGAATACAGATCATGTTGTTTTTGTTCGTGAATATTATACGTCAGAAAATATAATTTCAAATTTAAAAATAAGATAAATGTACTACTATGCAGATCATGTTTTGTGTGTGAATATTGTACTATGAAGTATCATTTCCAATTTAAAAATAAGGTAAATGTACTACCATGCATATCTTTTTAAACATTAAGTAATAAGCTCCATGGAACTCAGGAATTGTTATTTTGTTGACTACAAAATTGTTGTGCACATTGCCGCACACTCAGAAGGAGGGTTTTTACGATAGAAGGTGCCAGCTTTAAATGTATCTATTTAAATTTTGCAGGTTGATTTTAGCAACCAACTGAACACCAGTTTCTCTTGTAGCAGACATATATTAAAATTTTTATTTCTGGTTTTCAATTATTAAAGCTGTGGCCATCCCTGCTAGAACATGTCATATTGCATTTTCTTTGTGAAGATATTTTTTTCTGATAAAAACAAATTATTAAAAAAAAAAAAATTTCTCAAATGTCTCTGAAAAAAAAAAGTTGCAAATATTTTCTTAGATAAATAAATGTATTTTGCTCTTCACCGACGCAGATTAAACACTGGATGCTCAGTGCAATTTTGAGTTGCTGTAACAAAAACAAAACAATCACGAGCAGACTCGGGTGGGGATTGAACCCACGACCTCATGATTAATAGACGGGCATCACAACCACTAGACCACTGATGGTTATCGCTGTGATGTACCGTTCTTGATCACCCAAGATCATCTAAGAATATTTTTACATTCCACATTTCCTTAAAATGTGGAGCAAGATTAGCATTATTCTACACTGGCCGAAGAAAGTTAAAGGAGACAAACTGAAAGAAAAGACAAATTACGACGTCTTCCCAAGAGAGGGTTTGTAGAAAGTGGGTGCCAGGAATTGCAAATTGTATCCATTTACATATTAGATGTTGTTTTTAGCGAGCAAACTGGAATGTCTCGGTTCTCGTATTTATCGAACCCTTCATTTCTGAAGGGCAGGGAGTTGAAATCCAACTCGTTCATATGCAGATAGATCAACATTGCGTTAAAAGAAAGACAAAAACTAGAGGAAAAAAAGGCGAATTAGAAGGCATCCCGACGGAGTATCTCTCTGGAAGTGGGTGCCATGAATTTCAAATGCGTCAATTTACATTTCTAATGTATCTGTTAAAGGGATCTAGTAACTTTGTTGACGTGCAGAAATTGATGAATGGTTAATAAAATGTCAAGTTTGGTTACCTTTGTATCTGATATGTCCACTTAGTAATGTGTACAAATTTCACGTTACATGGATGATGGATGATATGGCCGAGTAATGAGCGAAAATGCAAATTTCATTTGCTAACTGATTGCACGGAATATGTTCACAGTTATAACTTTCCAGTGGATAATTAGAAATCAGAACACTTCAATCGTAAATATCTTTTTAAAGAAAGGGGAAATAAAAAATTTAAAAATCTGGTTCCATGCTTCTATTGGTAATACGAACACAACAAGGTATGAGCGAACCACTAGAGTTCTAAGTAAGTTTTGGGGGATTTGGACAATGTTACTAGATCCCTTTAACATATTCTGTTCCCACATTGGCATTTAAGCGGTCCTCTAATTTCCTTTTTAACACATCTTTGTTAACCCTTATAGAGCCAAATAAATTTCCACCCATTGCCAACTTATAAGATTTTTCCAAAAGTGTATCCATTAACTTCATAAGATTTTTCCAAAAGTGATATTTAAGACTTCAATCATATCATTGTCAATGTAAGATTCTATTGAATGATTTGTTAAAGTTTCACAGAAGAGGAATGTTGATTACATAGTGAAAAGGTGAAAGTTTATGGAAGATGTTATCATAAATTACTGTCCAGTGATTTTCACTACAATTAAAAAGTGCTCCAGAATGCTTGTTTTCCTTCAATCATAACTATCTCAGTAATTAGGGAGACACTTGATAATACCACTTCAATCGTAAATATGTTTTTAACGAAAGGGAAATTTAAAAAACGAAAACCTGCTCCATGCTTTTATTGGTAATACGAGCACAACAAGGTATGAGAGAACCACTGAAGTACTAAATAAGTTTTGTGGATTTGGACAATGTTACTAGATCCCTTTAAAAGGTGAAATGACATTCTCTGTTTGCACTTAAAATTATTGTTATTTCAAATTGATGGTAGTGTAGTAGAGGTTATTAAATATTGATGTGAATGTTTGTGTTTTTTCATGTATTTTCGGAACAATTCTGAAGAAATAATGGCACGCACAGATGTGCACATGTGGGACTGGGTAGATATATGATATAGCAGAAGGTGCACGTATACAGTTTACGTGCACTATTTTTTAAACTGTTGAGGACATTGTCAAAGTTAAATAAGGCCAAATCCATATGGAGAACCGAAATAACCGAAATAAAACCATCTTCAAATGGGGCAATGAACTATTTTTGATGCATGACCCAGATGTGAATTATTGAATTAATAAAAATGTCATCATCAAATTGTATACGCAAGTATGTAATTTATTTATTTTCATGTGAAGCATCAGAACATTTCTTCTTATCATGTTTATTCCATTCTCTCTTCCAATCTAGTTTTTCATAACGTTATTGTTGATCTCTATTTTTTAAATTTTGTACACCTATTGTATACTGATGACATTTTGTTTGTCATTGCACTAGTTAAAGGGTACCACCACCCAAAAAATAATATTCTTATAAATGGGGGATAACATTTCTAATAGTCCATTCCACCAACAAGTTAAACAAAAATATGTTTCCAGAAAATTTACATAATTGGAAAATGCACCACCATATGTGTTCGTGGGTCTGCAGACAAAGACTACTATTTGTCTAGGATGAACACATTGTCCATGAGTCTATTGTCTCCTAACGTATACGTGAAAGAATTGGCGCACTCGCAGATGTCCGGCGCATACAGAACCATGAGGCCATGTTGGTTCTGTAAGTGGTGGTAATTAATTGTATTGTTTATGAATTACACAACCCTTTGCAAAGTGTATGGCATCTATTTGATATGACACAATGGTACTAAAACATATAATTATGTTTTGTTCTTTGCCTGGTGATTCCCTTTAGCATCCTATTTGATTTGCTGTTTTAATGCAGAATGTGAATATAAGTGAAATGAATTGATGTGCGCCATGCCTTAGTAAAGTTTGTGAAGATAGATGTTACTCGATACATTGAATTTATTAGATACTTTCAAGAGGAAAACAGCCAGAAAAAATGATAAGAGAATGTAAGCCTCCACTAGAAAAAACAACAATAGCAAGAAGTTAACAACTCCAGACATTATTAATTATTCTGTAGTAATAATTATTTTGTTGGTACAGTTGACACTGGCCCTGTAGCAATAGAGCACAGTCACCATGCATCCTCTTTTATCCTGTTCAGGGCTGTTCCTGACCAATCTCGGGTTCAGATCTTATATCTGCATGTTATAAACATCAAATAGACAGTGAATGGGTTAAAATGCAAGAGATAGAGCTAGAAGTTATGGGTTATTCCTGCAGAGTATTGCACAAAGAAACCAAATATGGATGGCAGAGGAAACGAAGAAACCAAATACGAATAGGCATGAAACAAAAAACAAATATCCCCTGGAGCAAAACGGTTGTGTAATTTTCGTTCTCTAGCTGTCATATCTCTTTCTTCTCCTGTGTATTTATATTTGTAATGGTTTGTATTTTATTTTATTTTATAAGTGATGCATTCTCTATTCATCTCCTGAACTAGTTAATATGTATAGTTGATAGAATAAAACTGATGAATTGCTAGGAGTTTAAAACAAACTCTATTCATTCTCTTGCTGGCCTAGTCTCAGAGATTGATAATTATTAATCAATCTTATTTCATATGTAGAGCTAATTCTTTATCTCAATGAACTACTTATGTCCAACACTTTTGCAAAGGGTTGTGTTATTCATTTAAACAAAGCAATCCATCACCAAAACTCATGGAACCAACAGGGTTGACGGTTCTGTAAGCAGCAAATGTTTGCAAGCCCACCAATTCTATACCTGCGTACGTTTAGAGACAATAGAATCACAGAAGACGTGTACGTCCTGGACTAGTCTTCATCTGCAGATCCATGAAGAATTACTATACTATCGTTATGGGGTTTCAAATGATATAATTTGTCAGGAAATTAAATGGTCTGAACTGGTTGGTGGAATGGACTACTAAAACTATTACATTTCATTTATAAGAATATTATTTTGGGGTGGTGGATCCCGTTAATGTTAAGATGTTGCCTTTCATTCCCTTAATTTGCTAATAAAGCTGCGTTTCCATTAGAGCGAATTTCCGCCGCGAATTTTTGCCGCGAACATTCGCACGGACCAAATCAGTGTTACTCATATATTATTCATATTTATTATTCATATTACATGGCGAATATTCGCAAGCAAATTTTTAAAGTTGCAGCTCAGAGCGATTTTTTCAATAATTCGCTGCGAAAAAAAAAAATTCACTGCGGAAATTCGCTCTAATGGAAACGCAGCTTAATGGATACATTTTCTTGGTTTTATTCCCTTCTGCTTACTTGTGGGAAATTGATGATAGCTCAATTTTCTTTCTTTTCCTCCTGCGGCTTTGTCTATCCGCATGTGCCTTGTTTTTTTGTGTTCCAAATTGTTGATTGTACAACTCTTTCCCTTTTCCTATTTCTGGCTTTGTCTCAGGAAATGCTAAATAGATCAGTGTTTTTACTCTACCTTCGCTTTTGTCTTTCAAATGTCTAATTGTTCAATTTGTTATCCTTTTCCTTCTTCCGGCTTTGTCTGAAAAAAATGCTAATTGTTCAGCATTCCGCCTTTAATACTTCTCCTTTATCTTTGAGATTGCTAATAGTTTTTTTCTTCTTCCTTTTGCTTCTTCCGGCTTTGTCTCAGAAAATGATAATAGTTCAGTGTTCTGTCTTGACTTTCTCTTTCGTCTTCTAAATGGCTGAACTGTTCCATCTTTGTTTTCAAAATATGTATTAGTTCTTTGTAATATTTCAAATTTGTTTTCCTTTTTCTTCTTCTAGCTTTGTTTCTAAAATTGTTGATACTTCTATGGAAGATGTGTACGTCCTAGACAATGGACTAGTCTTCATCTGCAGACCAATGAATAATTACTATAGTATCGTGATGGGTTTTCAAATTATATAATTTGTCAGGAAACCAATTTGTCCGAACTGGTTGGTTGAATGGACTTTAATACTTCTCCTTTATCTTCGAGATTGCTAATAGTTATTTTTCCCCCTTTTCCTTCTTCCGGCTTTGTCTCAAAAAATGATAATAGTTCAGTGTTCTGTCTTCACCTTCTCTTTCGTCTTCCAAATGCCTGATCCGTTTCCATCTTCCGGCTTTGTTTTCAAAATCTGTATTTGTTCTTTGTAATTTCTTCCTCTACCATCTTTCGATTTACTACTTCAAATTTGTTTTCCTTTTTCTTCTGGCTTTGTTTCCAAAATGTTATTTCTTTTGTATTGTCTTTCAAATTGCTAATTCCATTTTTTCCCCTCTTCTTCCTTCATCCAGCTTTGTCTCAGAAAATGATAATATTGTGCTTTTATTACCTTTTTTCCCTCTTCAATATTGCTAATGTTTTTTTGTTTTCCTTTTCCTTCTTCTGACTTTGTTTCCTAAGACGTAGATAGTTCTGTGATATTTCCTCCCCTATCTCATTTTCTTTTGTCTTCTTCTGGCTTTATTTCTAAAATTGCTTAAAGTTATATAATGTATTTATATTGTTTTGTAAATCTTCTACACTACTGTCACCTGACTTGCTAATATAGTGCAATGTTGTTTTTTCGTTTTTTTCTGAACCATTCCTGGGCGTTGGTTGACCTGTAAAACAAAATTCAATCGTCCCCAGGCGATGTTTGTTTCAGCTTCGTCTCAGAAAATGCTTATAGATCGGTTGTCTTTCTAAATCTTCTTTTAGGCCATCCAAATTGCCAATTGTTCAATTCGTTCGTTTTTCTTCTTTTGGCTTTGGCTTTCATAATTGTTAATAGTTCTTTATTATTTTATCCTCTATCATATTCCAAATTGCTAATTGTTAATTTTTGTCCTTTTCCTTCTTCTGGCTTCTTCAATAATATTTCTTTCTTATTTCATCCTCTTTATATTATATTCCAAATTTCTAATTTAAATTTGTTTTCCTTGTCCTTTTCCTTGTTCCGGCTTTGTTTCCAAAATTGCTAATTGCTAGTTCTGTGTTATTCCCTTTCCCTTTCTTTTCCACTTTAATAGTCTGTCACCTGAATTGTTTAAAGGTCAATGCTATTTATTCCACTATCATCTCCCAAAGTGCTAATTTAAATTTGTTTTCCGTATCCTTCTTCCGGCTTCTTTTTCAAAGTTGATAATAGTTCTAATGATATTTTCTTTCCTTTTCGTCTACTTTGTCACCTGAATTGATTATCTTTACTACATTATTTCTTCCTCTATCATCTATCAAAGTGCTAATTTGAATTCGTTTTTCCTGTATCCTTATTCCAGCTTTGTTTTCAAAGTTGATAATAGTTCTAATGTCATTTTCTTTCCTCCCCATTTACTCAGTCACCTGAATTGCTTATAGTTCAATGTTATTTATCCTACTTTCATCTTCCAAAGTGCTAATTTGAATTTGTTTTTCCCGTAGTCTTCTTCTGACTTTGTTTTCAAAATTGATAATTATAATAGTTCTTATGTTATTTTCTTTCCTCTCCTTCTACTCAGTCACCTGAATTGCTAATAGTTCAATGTTTTTTTCCCCCTGAACCATGCTTCTGCATTGACGTGTAAAACAAAATTCAATTGTCCTCGAGCTATGTTTCTGCGCTGTTATTTGGTTAATTGTTTTATCGGTGGGCGGCGTTAGCTCGTGTTTCCGTAACGCAAGAACGAAACTCGAGGGTGTCGTCAAGCAACGAGAGCAAACTCTCAACAAGAATTATAGATAGCGTTCTTGAATTCATGGACAAATTTGTACGAGTGTAAGCATTGATATGAAAATCAGTAATTACCTTGCCTTGCAGCTAGGTATGCATGATATCTATCTTGAGAAACAATCTGGAATAACTTTCAAAAATAATTCAAGAAATCAAAGATTGATGAATGAATGTGAGTTAGGGATATAGAATCAAGTTTATCAATGCATGTTGAGAAACTAGCAAGACTTGAACAAAATTATTGTATGAAAGTATTGATATATTGTATTGATAAATACATTTGAACAATCAGTAATTTATTTTAGTTGCAGTGCTATACCTCATTTTCTTGACAAATTAAAAAAATGTTTAAAAAAAATTCTGAAACAGTACTAAAATAATAATCAATCAATAATTGTTATACAGATATGTGAGAATTGATATTGAAATCATTAATTCATTAAAGGGATAGTTGAGTATTGGTCAAACTTAACTTTAGTAACCAAAACCTGCACCATTACGGTACAAAGTAATAGTTATAACTTCACCATGCTCGAAAAGCATACACAATTACAAACAACTAAGTATAACCCCTGTTATCATTCAAAAAGAGCCTTTACAACTCAAGAGGGCGCTATTTAAAAAAAATCATTGGTTTTAGCCTTTTTTCATACAAAATTGTGCATTTAATGTTTGTTAAAATAATGATTCAATAGAGATATCAACGACTTTTTAAAAACCTATTCTGATTTTTTTCAAAGTAGTCTTCAAGCATTTTTTGAAATTTTTCTAAAAAGTCTAAATATCACCCGGTGATTGTCGGTGAAGAACATTTTGAATAAAAATATATTTATGGATATTTCAGCCGTTTCTGAACCGATTTTGATCAAATAAAATTTATTATGTCATTAAAATTGTATGTTCTTTCGAATGTGACAGTCAGTTTATCATTATCTCACAAAAAAATATCGGGGGCACTTCGGGAAATACCATTACTCAACACTACCTGTTGAAAATGGTATGAATATAATTATACAGAAACACGTATCTTCATAAATTAATATTTCTTTTTCTTTTGTTTTTCCTTTTTTCCAGATACATGTGTATTGAATCAGGAATTTAATATGTAATTGCCTTTTACATCACATTTTTAGTAATGATCATCAATAGGAGCTCGCCTTTAATTATTTTCCCTTTTCTTTTTGGATGATACGTATGTGATTTGTAAAGATTGTGAAAATTAGTAATTTATACAAGTGGGAGCATGGATATTAAAATCAATAATTTATAAAGTTATATATGTAGTAGATATGCATAGCATTTTTTTGTGTGTGACAATGGATTTGAATCAATAATTCATTAAGTTATGTGTGTAATTGGTGAACAACATGTATATTGATTACCAATTCTGTCATTTTCTCTCTCCAGATATGTGTTTTGTGATGCATTGGAAACATTTAAACTAACTGTGGACTAGACAGCAACAGGTGGTAAGTACCCATGATTTTCAAGCATTATACTTTTTTTTTGCTTTCTCTTTATTCTATTTTTGTTTTCATTCAATATCAAGATGGTATTAAACAAAAAAACATGAAATGTTACTCAAAACCAAAATACATGTAAATGACTAGAGACAACCATGGCGCTAAGAGGGTTAACGCTTGGTTATTCACTGACTGCCAAAGTGCTCACAGAGAGTCAGCGTTAAATTGCGCTGAGCTCTGTTGCCATGGAAATTTTAGAGCTGTTTTTGTAGCCTGCACGTTATATTTACAGAACTTTGTACTTCAATTATCCGATGTGTGCACAGCCAAATGAGCCACATGCTATTATGTATAAGTCAACAGACTATAATATAATACAGAATTGCATCGTGTCTAAGTTGTGTGTGTTCCTTTGAAATCTTAATCCATTCGAGACTGATCCAAGACTGATTGATTTGTGTATAACATGCATTCTCCATAGACCCCAGCCCGAGTATTTGGGGGACCAGTCCTGAATGGGTTTAATTACCCATGGCCATGGAAGTCGGAAGACTATATGATTTTGGTACAACATGCATTCTCCATAGACCCAGCCCGAGTATTTTAGGGACCAGTCCTGAATGGGTTTAATTACCCATGGCCATGGAAGTCGGAAGACTATATAATTTTGGTACAGCATGCATTCTCTGTAGACCCCGGCCTAAGTATTTTGCGGACCGTTCCTCAATTGGTTAAACCATTGCTTTATAGGGAATACGGTTTTACCTATAAAAGTATGAATACACACATTGTACGTATATAACTAGAAACTCCAGTCTGATATATATATAAGTATGCACAGACGTACCCTTTATAGGACAAAATGGCAGAATGATTGATGAAGGACTTTGTAAAGACAAAATTTTGTCTGCTTTCACACGTCATCATGACATAAATTTTTACGTCATTTAATATCGACTCGAGTCTGATCGCTATCCTTGAGAATGGTTTAGTGCAAATCTATCTAGAGTGATTAGATGACTATCATGTGATGTGGATTGCGGAATGAGAAAATGCATGCTGGAATTCTTTATAACTCATTCAAACATGTGCATTATGCATATTATGCATAGTGCGCATTCATGTGCATTATGTGCATTATCAAATTTTTTTTTTTTTTCATGCGAAAGTACATGTAATTGTGAACATGAGCGTAAATAATTAATGCTTAATATATTGGAATAGGATGAAACTGGACAAGGAGAATAGGAACTTGTATTCATATATTTTGTCAAGTACACCAATATAACAATAAGTTTATAAACAAGAGTGTATTTCGCCAATAAAACGTTACTTACATTATTCAAACATTTAAGTGATCCATTAAATGTCATATGATTTGTCCAAAAGTGATATTTTAAACATCATTTATCATTTACCAATATCATTGTAAGATTCTTCTCAATTATGTGTTATAAACCCCTTCTTAATAAAAAAAAAATAGTCGCGGTGACGTCCTGATGTTGTCCGGATGAGATCCTACACCGTTTCTATTAAGAAGCTCCAATCGGGATAACATCAGGACGACATCCGGACGACATCGGGGTGAGATTCACCCTAGTCGGGTCAGGGTGATAGTGCGGTAACGTCCGGACGATATCCTGATAAACCGTCTATTAAGACGCGTGCGGAACGTTACCCGGGTAGAAGACGTCATGGCCGTGAAAAAAAAACGCGCGCCGATACTCCGTGTCGCCCCAGCTGTTCGCGTGATGAGGGAGGTACGGTTGTTATGGTAACCTACCCGAGTGAGGATTTTGCTGATGCTAGATTACGAATGGGTCTGAAGGCTCGCCGCGTGTTTTACGACCTGATCCCCTACTGTTTCCCATCCACATGTCGCTCGGGTAACATCGAGGTGAGGTTTATTTTTCCCAATTAAGAAGGGGTTTTAGTTTCATAGAAATAGAACACTTTATACATAGTGACAAAAAAGTGATCGTTGATGTGAGCTCTTTAAATCACCTACTGCCCGTGAATATCTACATGATTAGGGGGACCTGCCCGATATATCAAAACCAGTTGTCCAAATCCTCAAAACTTACTTGGAACTCTAGTGGTTCTCTCATAACTTGTCATATTCATATATTAACAATAAAAGCACGGGACAGGTTTTGGTTGTTCAAATTTCCATTTCGTTCAAAAGATATTTAGGATTGAAGTGTTCAGATGTTAAAACTCTCTACAGGATTATTTAAGCCATGTACAAAGTAAGTGCGATGAGTATGTGAATATCACTTTGCATTTTTGCTCATTTCTCGGCCCCAAAACATCCAATTAATGTGAAATTTTCACGCATTATTTTGTGGACATATCAGATCACACCAATACACGTTTTAACGTGTCAACAAAGTTACTAGATCCCTTTAATGAATAATTATTGATCTGTACCATGTTGAAGGAAGTGTAGTCAGTACTACCAGCTATAGAGTAGATTTGTTAAACCCATTCAAGGTCAATTTTATTTTGTTTTAAAGGGACAGTTCCTCTTTTACAAAACGTCTGAACAGTTTCCAGTTGACGGATGGGGATGAATGTAACACACACAAAAAAAATCAGATCGAACAGCCCTGTAATTTGGATTCTACGAATGAAAAACGAATGCGTCCCTCCATCAAACTATATATCGGTCAATAAAGGAGTTTAACTGATTTAGCATAATATTACAACAATATTGTACTTATTCTTGTAAAGGTATTGTGAAGCCGACATTTGTAAAGGTATGTCACGGAAAAAGATCTAAAAAATGAAGAATATATAATTTCATGTAGTCAGTTTAAGCGAGGTTTGGTTATTTTGTTTAGTAATCGCTTACCCATTGTTATTTGTGCGCGGGTCACATAGGGGTCACGCATAGCGCTGTGGCACTCTGTGGAATCTGTGATCGAACTTTCTCGACGGGTGAATGTACACGTATAATGCACAATTAACCGTTGGACGATTGTTTATTAGATTTAGGTCTATAACTCCACGAAAAAGAGATTTCAAGCCCTAATTTTGTTCAGGCATGCTATTAAATGACATTTTCTTTCATATAAGACAAAAACCTCGCAACTTTTGAAATTTGGCTTGCAAAAGAAGAAATGTCCCTTTAACACGCATTTTCCACAGACCACAGCCCAATCATTTTCTGGACCATGTATGAACGTGCTAAATAGCAAATATAATATACAGACAGAAATGTGTAAACACCAATTATGGATTGTGTGCATCCTTGTTTGCATTTTTGGGTTTTTGCCGTGGCACCAGTGAAATTCCCTTATGATCATTTATGGAAAAATATGTACACATATAAGATTCCGCAGTTGAGGTAAGAAAAGGGGGAATGACAATCTTTTGAGAAGGAGAAGGGCACTAAGTCACATTTTGCACTTCTGAAATACAGTGTCAAAAGTGAAGGGGGCCTTGTTTGTTTAGCTCTCTCATTCTTTTGATAAATATTCCTTAAGTTAGAAATAATTTGTATCTGATAATTTGGCTTCACATAGACAAGGCTCTGCCCTACGAGATGGTATACAAAACGCAATTTTACACTTAAAAACAAGATAGGACTGATTGATTTTGCTATATAATATGTATTCCCCCATAGAACCTAGCCCGAGTATTTTAGGGACCAGTGCTGGGGGGGGTTTCACAAAGATTTGAAGTTTAACTTAACTCTAAGTTGGACTTAAAAAGTATAGAAAACCACTAGTTTCTTTGAAAAAATGTTGTAAAACTAAGACCTCTGTTACACATACCTCTGAAGTGGACTGAGGCCGCCTCCGGAGGCGGCCCCATGTATGTGTAACAGGGGTCAATTTTGAAAAGCTGGCCTGAGGCCGGCTTCATTCTGTCCACCTCTGGATGTGGTTTGAAGCCGGCCTCAGGCCGGCCTAGCACCTCAGTCCCGCAATCGGTATGTGTAACAGGGGTAAGTTGGACTCGGGCCGGCTTTTATGCAAATGCGCTTGCAGCGCGCGCGTATTGCGCGCAATAAGGAAGTAGGTCGCTTAATATGCCTAATATGGGATAAAACACTTATATGGTATGATCAGAGCCATATATGGGTATGAGGCCCGATCAACGTGAATCGTGTGAATAGATAAACAGGGGTCCTGCCATGTGTAACAGGGGTTTAATGATCTCGAGGCGGCTTCAAATTGCAGGCGTGAGGTCGGCCCCGGGGCCGGCTTTAAAAGCCGACGCATGTGTAACAGGGGCCTAAGTCATTTTTCAAAGGCATGAAAAGTTGATTGAAATCATTAATATTTTAAATTTTCAAGGAGATTTCATTTTCTTGATGCAACATTTTATGAAAAGTCTGAAATTCTTGTTTTTGTTTTGTTTTAGAATATATTGTATTCCAAGGCTATGAATGGCTTTCCATAATAGTTAGGTCCAACTTAGAGTTAAGTTCAACTTATGATCTTTATGAAACATCCCCAGGAATGGGGTAACACCCTTCTCACTGTCAATTTCAATTTCAATTTCAATTTATTTCCACTTGTAAAAATGACAAATATACAATATATGATATGCATGAATATCAAATGCATGATTGGTTACAATTAAATGAATAAACAAAACAAAAGTGGGGGAATCATAAAAAAGCACATATAGGCTTGTAAAAATGATCCATCCCTTGATTGCATTTTTTATACTGTAGCATACTGACAATAAACAAAAAACATTAATTAAAGTAAGAGAAAAAAAGGTATTTAAGAAAGAAAGAAAAAAAGAGAAAAAAACAAAAACACACACACAAAACTAACTTTAAAAAAAAATAATAATTAGAAGATATTCACTTCCCCCTTTAGACTTTTCATTTTCCATGTGAAGAGCGTGAATCGGATTGCAAATATTTTGTGTATGCTTATTTGGCAAAGAGAAAACTCAATTAAGCAACAAAATTAAACGCCCTTCTCACTCTCACCCAAAGATATCGGTAGGCACTTTTGAGCCAAACTTGGTGTGAGTGCCAGTGCTAGGCTGGCCGTTCATAAATAATCATAGGGTAATGACATCACGATACGTCATTTCAGACTTTAGTGAAAACTCTGCATGATACATTTACTAAATGAACCGCTACTCACCATGTTTTATGGCAAAAGAAAAGAAGAGTCACAAGAGAGGATTCGAACCCATGACCCCAAGTGTTGATGTCCACAGCGTGACCACTAGGCAGCGTGACCACTAGGCCACGTCAACGGCTGATGATCAGTGTTGGTTTCATTGTAACTATAAGCCCTCAAACTCACCCGAACCCTAATCCTAACTTTTATGAATATTCATGATGCAGTTGACGTACCTAACGTCATGACCTTATGTTCATTCATGAACGCCTGGCCCTCACGCTACTGTTGGCTCAAAAGGTACTACCAAAGATATCATTTGAATTGGAGTGCAAATAATCTCTGTATATGGCAAACCTTGACATCAACAAGATTTTTTACAAATAGCAAACTTGTTTAAATGCTAAGAGGGCAACAACGACAAACAAATTCTGCATAAACAAATGTATTAAACAATCTTTATATTGTATGTACACACAAGAAACTGTGATATTTAACCCGCATCCCAAGGAATATTGATAAACAAATTCAAGAGTATCTTAAGACAGAATATCTGATGACAGAGCAAAGCATGACAAGAAACGGCTAATAGCTTGAAGCGCAAAGTGTGCAAGAGGGTTTGCTTGCTTGCGCAGCGTATCGATTCGAGACATGAGAGCGTTATTCCTGGAAGGTGGGAAAGATATGATAGCATGACAAGTATGGATAGCTCAATGGCATATTATCTGTGGTGGGGGGGGGGGGGGTGGTGAGGGAGTGCACGCATGCCCCTCCCCCCACACCCCATGCAAAGTGTCTACTTATATAAGAAAAAACATCCTCTAAAAATAGGTTATCTGTTTACATCTAACAAAATATAATTCCAATTGCCTCTAGAGAAAAGTTTGACCCATTTTAATTCTATAAATAGTAATGCCCACTTTTTTACGTGCTTTATCAAAACACTCTCATCACTTTATTCATACAATATTTCATATTTCTCTTTCTAGAAGAATTGTTTACTTATTAAAAAGACACTCTTAAAATACACTCGTGTTCTGCTCAACTGTCTGAAAATAAATTAAATTCTCTGTAAACAAAAAAATTTGTTTACTTATCTTGCAAGGGTTTGCCTTAAATAAATTGGTTAACTTAATAGTTGTTTTCGAAAACATTAGTAGGTTGTTGGAGCCATATATCAGTTTAATCATATTTGCATGCATAATTATCTGTGAGGTATGATGATTGCAAATAGATTAGATTTACGATACGAATCAAAATGTAAATAAGAACAATAAAAGGAACATTGTCTTAAGAAAATATAACACTTCCATGTATACACAATCATAGATATGTGTCCATAACTGAATAATTTTGGCCAAAATGTTTGTATTATTTACCTGACCCTTCAGCATGCAGAAATAAATAATATACAACTACTGACTTTTCACCATTAAAAAGGAACAGTTTGTCCATTTGTTATGATGTTACCAAATAATCTTAAACCATGCTGTGCCACTGTTGCAGATTTGCACAAAAACTTTATAATAGTGTTTCAATTTTTTTTTCTGAGCATTTTTTTGTTGCTTGGCCACTGAAAACAAACATTACTCATGTTGGATATGGACTAGAAATCACACATGTGCTTTAAATATATAATCATAACGTGGAACACACTCTGTATGATATTTCCCCTGAATCGAGCACCGTTCCCCAAAATCAACTTTCAAGTAATCAATTCCAAGAAAGAAGCTTCGATCTCCCCCGATTCCAAAATGTTGTAATGCAAAAGTGCGTGCAGCAACAAATGCATAATTACATTACCAATGTGATACAAAAACTTGCGGTCACACGAGTCGTGCCTAGGGCTATGCATGCATTGTATATGACAGGATGAGCATTTCAGGGGAATTCCTTCCCAGAAATCTAATGTTTACTACTATGAAAGAATGTGATTATAAGAAGAATCAATTTAAGTTAAAAATCTGAGCAAAAACGGTAGAGCAACAAATGTTTTGTCAGGTTGAACTTTGTTCTGGTTATAAATGTGTATCGTTTACATTTGTACATTCAAATTTGAAACAAAAATCACATTTTTGTCATAGAAGCAATTTTATTCCAAAATGTTTGTCCCATTGGAATTCCTTTATGAATTTGTGAAAAAAGACACAACCAATTTTTTTAAAGTAAATCAAATGAGAAATAAGTGAATTCTCATACATAAAACCTATGCTTGTCAATCATGGTTGTAATTGTCATCAATTTAAAAAAAAGGATCACCCATTTCTACATAATGCTCTACTATGGTATTGTATTTCTTGTCCAATTCTTATCAAAACTTCACTGATTCCTTTCATTCTCATTATTCTGTTAGACAATGACTAAATCTGGTCTGTAATTCCCCTTTTAGTCAAATAAGTAACTACACTGGGCCCAAAAAGAAACTTATAATTTTTCACATTATCATATCTTTAAAATTTGTTCATCAAAATTGACCAAAATGACACACGGGATTACTTAAATACCCTACTCCAATGACATGTCAATATCCAAACAGTTACCTTACTGACAGAACTTAAAAATTCACTGGCATGGAACCGTTTACTGTATCACATGTCACAGCCTAGACATTTCGGCAACAGAGTTTAAGGCAGGTGAGGAAGTCAAAACAAATTGAAATGAAGGTAATGTCAGTTACCCAAAAACAGAAATCAACAGTGGGTGTGTCCACCATGTGCTTGGAAACATTCAGTTCATCTGCTGCACATGTTGTCCACCATATTTCTGATACAGGCTTGAGGGAGATTGTTCCTCTCTTCCTATAGAGCTGCTCTAAGTGTGCATTAACAGGCGAATTGTCCCTATACTGTGACATGTGGTCCCGGAGGTTGTTCCATGTCAGTGCTTATTGCTGTTGTTTTAGTTTGGTAACTGCTTGGTTACTGACATGTGTTTAGAGTAGAGTATTTAAGTAATCCGTTGTGTCATTTTGGTTAATTTTCATGGACAGGATTTTTAAATATGATCATGTGAAAAATTATAAGTTTCTTTTTGGGCCCAGTGTATTTCCCATGTGTTTCAAAAACTTTTGGTCACACAAATTGTGCCTTTAAATACATTTAGATATGATATATATGTACATATGTGCAGTATTTGTGACAGGATAAGAATTAAAGGGGACCAGCAGGCAAAGAACAACACATAATTATATGTTTTGGTACCGATTTGTGATATCAAATAGATACCCAACATTTTTCAAAGGGTTGTGTAATTCATACTTCATAATTCATTCACCACTTACGGAACCATTATTATTTCATGGTTCCGTACGCGCCAAACATTTGCGAGTGCGCCAAATCTATTCATGCGTACATTTGGAGACAATAGAATCCCGGATGATTCGTTCGCTCTGGACAAAGGTAGTCTTCGTACATGCAGACCCAGGAACGCATGAGCATTTAGAATAGTGATGCGTTTTCCAATTATATATTTTTTTCTGGAAAAAATATTTTTCTGAACTTGTGGATGGATTGGACAACTAAAGATGTATACCTTTCATTTATAAGAATATTGTTTTTGGGTGGTGGTACCCTTTAAGTTGTGCTGATGGGTGGGGCTTAGCCTTCATTACGAGAGATAGTGTAAGCCTTGAAAATAAATTGTATTCATGTTTGTTTTCTTCATTAAAAAAAAGATAAATATTTCTGCTAAATCGAAAGAAGAAAGGTAAAGAAAGATGAACAGTCGGAGGGCAAGAACATTGAGGGAAAAACACCTTATGAACAGTCGGAGGGCAAGAACATTGAGGGAAAAACACCTTATGAACAGTCGGAGGGCAAGAACATTGCGGGAAAAACACCTTTCACATCATACGAGGACTAGCTGATGGTTGATTTGATAACATCGGTTGAGAAAGAGAAGGGCGCTAAGTCACTTTTTCGTACTTTAGAGATAATCATGTTAAATGTTTGGGAGCCTATTACAAGTAGGAACCCAATATAACTCTCTGTAAATTGTGATAAATCCAAAAATGTGAAATTTGGCATCAAAAAGAGAAGGCTCTGATCTACAAGACGATATGCAGAACTCAAAATTTCGCCAACAAATTGATTAACGCCTTTCTTACTCTCACCCAATGATATATTCTCCTTGTCAGTTTTATTCGGAAATTCAATCCGTTTCATGACTGTCCTTGTTTATCTCAAGCTTTTGTCCGGCCGTTTTTTTACAAGGGGAACCTAGAGGCGGGAGAATATCGGGGAACAAACATATTTTATCACCTCCATTTTTATATTGTATGTACACACAAGAAACTGTGATATTTAACCAACATCTCAAGGAATATGGATGAACAAATTCAAGAGTATCTTAAGGCAGAATATCTGATAACAGAGCAAAGCATGACAAGAAACGGTTAATAGCTTGAAGCGGCAACGTGTGCAAGAGTGTTTGCTTGCTCAGCGTATCGATTCGAGACATGAGAGCGTTATTCCTGGAAGGTGGGAAAGATATGATAGCATGACAAGTATGGATAGCTCAATGGCATATCTGTGTGGGGGGGGGGGGGTGCATGAGGGGGTGCCCACATGCCCCTCTCCCCCTCAATCAAATAATATGCAAAGTTTTTACTTGTATACCAAAAAATATATATCCTCTATAAAAAAAAAAGAAGGTGGTTATCTTTATACATCTAACAAAATATAATTCCACTTGCCTCTAGAGAAAAGTTTGACCCATTTTCATTCTATAAATAGGAATGCCCACTTGTTTACGTGCTTTATCAAAACACTCTCATCACTTTATTCATACAATATTTCATATTTCTCTTTCTAGAAGAATTGTTTACTTATTAAAAAGACACTCTTAAAATACACTCGTGTTCTGCACAACTATCTGAAAATCAATTAAATTCTCTGTAAACAAACAAATTAAAACATTGACGACTTGTTTACTTATCTTGCAAGGGTTTGCCTTAAAAAATTGGTTAACTTCATTGTTGTTTTCAAAAACATTAGTAGGTTGTTGGAGCCATATATCAGTTTAATCATCTTTGCATGCATAATTATCTGTGAGGCATGATGATTGCAAATAGATTAGATTTACGATACGAATGAAAATGTTAATAACAACAATAAAAGGAACATTGTCTTAAGAAAATATAACACTTCCATGTAAACGCAATCATAGATATGTCCATAACTGAATAATTTTGGCCAAAATGTTTGTATTATTTACCTGACCCTTCAGCATGCAGAAATAAATAATATACAACTACTGACTTTTCACCATTAAAAAGGAACAGTTTGTCCAGATGTTACCAAATAACCTTAAACCATGCTGTGCCACTGTTGCAGATTTGCACAAAAATTTTATAATTATGTTTCAAATTTTTTTTCTGAGCACTGTTTTTTTTGCTTGGCCACTGAAAACAAACATTACTCATGTTGGATATGGATGAAATCACACATTTGCTTTAAATATATAATCTGAACGTGGAACACACTCTATGTGATGTTTCCCCTGAATTGGGTTCCGTTCCCCAAAATCAACTTTCAATTAATCGATTCCAAGAAAGAAGCTTCTCCCCCGATTCCAAAATGTTGTAATGGTAAAGTGCGCGAAGCAACAAATGCATAATTACATTTCCAACGTGATACAAAAACCTGCGGTCACACGAGTCGTGCCTAGGGCTATGCATGCATTGTATATGACAGGATGAGTATGTCAGGCGAATTCCTTCCCAGAAATCTGAAGTTTACTATGAAAGAATGTGATTATAAGAAGAATCAATTTAAGTTAAAAATCTGAGCAAAAACATTAGAGCAATGAAAATGTTTTGACAGGTTGAACTTTGTAATGGTTATTAATGCGTATCGTTTACATTTGTACATTCAAATTTGAAACAAAAATCACATTTTTGTCATCATTAAGCAATTTTATTCCCAAATATTTGTCCCATCTATATTCCTTTATGAATTTGTGGAAAAAAACAGAAACAAATTGTTTTTAGCAACTAAAATGAGAAGTAAGTGAATTCTCACATGTATAAAACTTATGCTTGTCAATCATGGTTACAATTGAATTGTCATGAATTTAAAAAGGATCACCCATTTCTACATGATGTTAAAATAGGCATTAATACTTATTGTATTTCTTGTCCAATTCTTGTCAAAACTTAATTCACTGATTCCTTTCATTCTCATTTTTCTGTTAGACAATGACTAAATCTGGTCTGTAATTCCCCTTTTAGTCAAATAAGTAACTATTTCCCATGTGTTTCAAAAACTTTCGGTCACACAAATTGTGCCTTTAAATACATTTAGATATGATATATATGTACATATGTGCAGTATTTGTGACAGGATAAGAATTAAAGGGGACCAGCAGGCAAAGAACAACACATAATTATATGTTTTGGTACCGATTTGTGATATCAAATAGATACCCAACATTTTTCAAAGGGTTGTGTAATTCATACTTCATAATTCATTCACCACTTACGGAACCATTATTATTTCATGGTTCCGTACGCGCCAAACATTTGCGAGTGCGCCAAATCTATTCATGCGTACATTTGGAGACAATAGAATCCCGGATGATTCGTTCGCTCTGGACAAAGGTAGTCTTCGTACATGCAGACCCAGGAACGCATGCTTTAGAATAGTGATGCGTTTTCCAATTATATATTTTTTTCTGGAAAAATATTTTTCTGAACTTGTTGATGGATTGGACTACTAAAGATGTTACCTTTCATTGATTAAGAATATTGTTTTTGGGTGGTGGTACCCTTAAAGTTGTGCTGATGGGTGGGTATTTGCCTTCATAACTAGAGATAATGTAAGCCTTGAAAATAAATTGTATTCATGTTTGTTTTCTTCATTAAAAAAAAGATAAATATTTCTGCTAAATCGAAAGAAGAAAGGTAAAGAAAGATGAACAGTCGGAGGGCAAGAACATTGAGGGAAAAACACCTTATGAACAGTCGGAGGGCAAGAACATTGAGGGAAAAACACCTTATGAACAGTCGGAGGGCAAGAACATTGAGGGAAAAACACCTTATGAACAGTCGGAGGGCAAGAACATTGAGGGAAAAACACCTTATGAACAGTCGGAGGGCAAGAACATTGAGGGAAAAACACCTTATGAACAGTCGGAGGGCAAGAACATTGAGGGGAAAACACCTTATGAACAGTCGGAGGGCAAGAACATTGAGGGAAAAACACCTTATGAACAGTCGGAGGGCAAGAACATTGAGGGAAAAACACCTTATGAACAGTCGGAGGGCAAGTACATTGAGGGAAAACACCTTATGAACAGTCGGAGGGCAAGAACATTGAGGGAAAAACACCTTATGAACAGTCGGAGGGCAAGAACATTGAGGGAAAAACACCTTATGAACAGTCGGAGGGCAAGAACATTGAGGGAAAAACACCTTATGAACAGTCGGAGGGCAAGAACATTGAGGGAAAAACACCTTATGAACAGTCGGAGGGCAAGAACATTGAGGGAAAAACACCTTATGAACAGTCGGAGGGCAAGAACATTGAGGGAAAAACACCTTTCACATCATACAAGGACTAGCTGATGGTTGATTTGATAACATCGGTTGAGAAAGAGAAGGGCGCTAAGTCACTTTTTCGTACTTTAGAGATAATCATGTTAAATGTTTGGGAGCCTATTACAAGTAGGAACCCAATATAGCTCTCTGTAAATTGTGATAAATCCAAAAATGTGAAATTTGGCATCAAAAAGAGAAGGCTCTGATCTACAAGACGATATGCAGAACTCAAAATTTCGCCAACAAATTGATTAACGCCTTTCTTACTCTCACCCAATGATATATTCTCCTTGTCAGTTTTATTCGGAAATTCAATCCGTTTCATGACTGTCCTTGTTTATCTCAAGCTTTTGTCTGGCCGTTTTTTTACAAGGGGAACCTAGAGGCGGGAGAATATCGGGGAAACAAACATATTTTATCACCTCCGTTTTTATATTGTATGTACACACAAGAAACTGTGATATTTAACCAACATCTCAAGGAATATGGATGAACAAATTCAAGAGTATCTTAAGGCAGAATATCTGATAACAGAGCAAAGCATGACAAGAAACGGTTAATAGCTTGAAGCGGCAACGTGTGCAAGAGTGTTTGCTTGCTCAGCGTATCGATTCGAGACACGAGAGCGTTATTCCTGGAAGGTGGGAAAGATATGATAGCATGACAAGTATGGATAGCTCAATGGCATATCTGTGGGGGGGGGGGGTGCATGAGGGGGTGCCCACATGCCCCTCTCCCCCTCAATCAAATAATATGCACAGTTTTTACTTGTATACCAAAAAATATATATCCTCTATACAAAAAGAAAGAAGGTGGTTATCTTTATACATCTAACAAAATATAATTCCACTTGCCTCTAGAGAAAAGTTTTACCCATTTTCATTCTATAAATAGGAATGCCCACTTGTTTACGTGCTTTATCAAAACACTCTCATCACTTTATTCATACAATATTTCATATTTCTCTTTCTAGAAGAATTGTTTACTTATTAAAAAGACACTCTTAAAATACACTCGTGTTCTGCTCAACTGTCTGAAAATCAATTAAATTCTCTGTAAACAAACAAATTAAAACATTGACGACTTGTTTACTCATCTTGCAAGGGTTTGCCTTAAAGAAATTGGTTAACTTAATTGTTGTTTTCGATAACATTAAGTAGGTTGTTGGAGCCATATATCAGTTTAATCATCTTTGCATGCATAATTATCTGTGAGGTATAATGATTGCAAATAGATTAGATTTACGATACGAATCAAAATGTAAATAAGAACAATAAAAGGAACATTGTCTTAAGAAAATATAACACTTCCATGTATACACAATCATAGATATGTGTCCATAACTGAATAATTTTGGCCAAAATGTTTGTATTATTTACCTGACCCTTCAGCATGCAGAAATAAATAATATACAACTACTGACTTTTCACCATTAAAATAAAAAGGAACAGTTTGTCCATTTACGATGTTACCAAATAACCTTAAACCATGCTGTGCCACTGTTTTTGCAGATTTGCACAAAAACTTTATAATTATGTTTCAATTTTTTTTTCTGAGCATTTTTTTGTTGCTTGGCCACTGAAAAGAAACATTACTCATGTTGGATATGGATGAAATCACACATTTGCTTAAATATATAATCTTAACGTGGAACACACTCTGTGTGATGTTTCCCCTGAATTGGGCACCGTTCCCCAAAATCAACTTTCAAGTAATTGATTCCAAGAAAAGAAGCTTCTCCCCCGATTCCCAAATGTTGTAATGTAAAAGTGCGCGCAGCAACAAATGCATAATTACATTTCCAACGTGATACACAAACTTGCGGTCACACGAGTCGTGCCTAGAGCTATGCATTGTATATATGACAGGATGAGTATGTCAGGCAAATTCCTTCCCAGAAATCTGAAGTTTACTATGAAAGAATGTGATTATAAGAAGAATCAATTTAAGTTAAAAATCTGAGCAAAAACATTAGAGCAATGAAAATGTTTTGACAGGTTGAACTTTGTTCTGTTTATGTGTATCGTTTACATTTGCACATTCAAATTTTAAACAAAAATCACATTTTTGTATAACTAAGCAATTTTATTCAAAAATATTTGTCCCATCGAAATTCCTTTATGAATTCATGAAAAAAACTGAACAAATTGTTTTTAGCAACTAAAATGAGAAGTAAGTGAATTCTCACATGTATAAAACTTATGCTTGTCAATCATGGTTACAATTGAATTGTCATGAATTTAAAAAGGATCACCCATTTCTACATGATGTTAAAATAGGCATTAATACTCATTGTATTTCTTGTCCAATTCTTCTCAAAACTTAATTCACTGATTCCTTTCATTCTCATTTTTCTGTTATATGTTTTGATATGTTTTGGTACCGATTTGTGATATCAAATTGATACCCAACATTTTTCAAAGGGTTGTGTAATTGATAAACTATTCAATTAATTACCACCACTTACGGAACCATTATTATTTCATGGTTCCGTACGCGCCAAACATTTGCGAGTGTGCCAATTCTATTCACGCGTATGTTTGGAGACAATAGAATCCCGGATGATTCGTTCGCTCTGGACAAAGGTAGTCTTTGTACATGCAGACCCAGGAACGCATGCTTTAGAATGGTGATGCGTTTTCCAATTACATAATCTTTTTTTGGAAACATATTTTTCTGAACTTGTGGATGGAATGGACTACTAAAGATGTTACCTTTCATTTATAAGAATATTGTGCTGATGGGTGGGGCTTAGCCTTCATTACGAGAGATAGTGTAAGCCTTGAAAATAAATTGTATTCATGTTTGTTTTCTTAATTAAAAAAATATAAATATTTCTGCTAAATCGAAAGAAGAAAGGTAAAGAAAGATGAACAGTCGGAGGGCGAGAACATTGAGGGAAAAACACCTTACACATCGTACGAGGACTAGCTGATGGTTGATTTGATAACATCGGTTGAGAAAGAGAAGGGCGCTAAGTCGTTTTTTCGTACTTTAGAGATAATCATGTTAAATGTTTGGGAGCCTATTACAAGTAGGAACCCAATATAGCTCTCTGTAAATTGTGATAAGTCTAAAAATGTGAAATTTGGCATCAAAAAGAGAAGGCAAGACGATATATATATGCAGAACTCAAAATTTCGCCAACAAATTGATTAACGCCTTTCTTACTCGCACCCAATGATATATTCTCCTTGTCAGTTTTATTCGGAAATTCAATCCGTTTCATGACTGTCCTTGTTTATCTCAAGCTTTTGTTCGTCCTTTTTTTTACAAGGGAAACCTAGAGGCGGGAGAATATCGGGGAAACAAACATATTTTATCACCTCCGTTTTTTCCTTCTCGATTTCAATTTTGTTGCAAGAGGTGAGGCCATTTTCAACTCTTAAAGTGCCAGGGATTTTAATGCTCTATGGAATGTGTGTGTATTGTTACTCGCAAAAAAGCGAGCTTGGCACTCAAGGAGTTAACCGGTTCAGGATGGATCCATTTTGATATGATGTAATAGCGCGCATTCTCCATAGACAGGCGCCCTTGGAATCAAGGGCTTTGTCGTCAGCATGTTAACCCCTCCAGGAGTGGTCCCCAATAAATACTCTGGCCTGGGTCTATGGAGAATACATGTTATAGCAAAACCAATCAGTCCTGAACGGGTTAATGACACGTCTTCATATTTTGATTGTGCAGGATAGCTTCCTCTACGGAATGTAATTTGCGTGATGTATGGAGTCAAAATCATCGTAAACACAGCCTGCCCATGGCTTTCTGGCTGGTCATTACTGTGACTTAAAGAGAATGTCCTTCTTTTGCAGGCATTTTCAAGTTCAGTAAAAACATTTTATGAGCCACAGGGATACTATGTACATCAAGTTGGTGAAATTTTAAAGTTCAGAGTGAAAAAGGATCCAAATGATGCAAGAAACACAAATCACTTTGTAGTCTCACTCCCAGGCTCATTTCCTTTTTTAAAATTCTGAATTGTATCATGTATCAAGGGATATTTTTTTTAAATTCTTTTACCAAGTTGGAAGACTATTATCAACCTTTTACGTCACACACATCTGATTAAATCACTTTGATTGTACATTAACCAATACAAATTGTAATATTTGGTTCGTGAAAATCAAGTAAAAACACAAAAAACAATCAAGGGTCTGGAGATTTGCTAGTCCAATGATCTCAACAATTTGTTATTATTTCAAGATCTGAGCACTTGTCAATACAAATCCGCTTAAATGTTTTTTTTTCTATCAAGTCCTAATCTTCTCAGACTACCTCTTAAGTGGTATTTTCTATCATATCAAACAATTATCTGGCAGCTATTGAATTCTGGCTTGCAAAAGGAGGAGCGTATCTTTAAAGTCATCACCTTGTGTTTGTGGTGTACTAGTTGTTTAACCCATTCAAGACGATTAGATTTTTCTGTAACATGCATTCTGCATAGACCACAGACCAAGTTTATTTGGGTGTGGGGGGGGGGGGGGGGGGACCGGGTTAATCCATGGAGAATGGAGTCGGATATATGTTTCTGGCTGAGGTCCGTGGAGAGTGTAATAATATCTGTAATAATATGACGACATGATGAGTTCGTTCGCTCTCTAACACATCGGCAAAATTCAGCTTTTTGCTCAGCATGTAACTTTAAAGGACTTGTTTCCTGTTATTTGTGAACTGATCTACTGCTTATACCGTAAAAATGTGTGATTAATAACATGGAAACTGTACAAAATGGACCAAAACATTGTGTGATTTATCAACCACCGAAATTGTGAAAGCGGTCAAATCAACGCCTCTGTCCCATGTATGGTCACCAGATGTCAGTTTTCCGACCCAGCTAACTGGACAGTATATATATGCTTGTAAGCATTCAGGTATATAACTTCACACAAACTATATGCTGTTATCATCTTATACTTGCCTCGATATTTGTGCATTATTTCACTGCTTATTTGAAAAGCATAACAGTTATTAACTGCAGCTTTGGACACTGTATTTGACTAATGACTATTATGATGTATGTCTTGTGAGAGATATATATTTTTGTCGTTTACAAGTGAACATCCTGCATATCTACACTACTGCTAGTATGTTGATTCTCATAACATTTGTCATACTAGTATTCCAGAACATAATCATTTGAGTCAGAGAGTCAATCTCATATGATACTTGAACTCTAATTTCGATTTTGATTTCGATCTCATCATGGCGGCGCTCGAACCTGAGGCCGGGGTAGATGAAGCCACACAGAAGCTCATGAATGACATGTTCTTACGCTTCAAAGACGAGAACAAAGAGCTACTTGAGTCGATCCACGTCACTATTCATGAGGCTGTCCAGAAGGAGTTCGAACGATTACACGACCGCTTGAATGAGCAGGAACGGAGAATGATGGACGTTGAGGTGGAGAACAAATCTCATGCCAAAGAGATCGCTCGCCTCACGTCCATTGTCGACAACCAACGGACAACAATAGATAATCTGCGGATTTCAACGGCTGACCTGGAGCAGTACTCCCGCAGGAACTGTCTCCAATTCTTCGGGGTCCGGGAAGAAAACAATGAATCTACGGATGACCTGGTTTGCCAAATCGCCAACAACCAACTTGGGCTGAGCATCAGCAAAGCAGACATAGATCGCTCGCATCGCATGGGTAACCCGAACAGCAAGGAGCCGATCGCGAAAGACGGAAGACCTGCACCGAAGCGACCACGCCCAATTGTGGTCAAGTTCGTTTCATACCGAACCCGTCATTCGGTAATCTCCCGTCGGCGGCTCCTCAAAGGATCTTCAATCGTGATTCAGGAACAACTGACAAAGGCCAATCTCCATCTTCTGAACATCGCCAAGAAGAAGAAGAATGTAGAGACAGCATGGTCCAGTGATGGGCGAGTAATCGCCAAAGTGGTTGCTACTAACGGACGAACAATCAACAAGGTTATTCGAAGTGAGAACGACCTGAATGCACTTTGAAATACTGAAAATGACTGAAAGCTGAGCAATAGCTGTTTTGTTTGCCACTTTCCCTTTCCTTTTATTTGGAAAGTTCTGAAAACTCTATATCATTGCACTTTCATGACATTTGATTGTTCATTATTGTAGTAGTTGTTGTAGTTTGTTCTACTTGTATCTTGTATTTCTCTTTCTTTTTTTGTATGCCGGTCGGAAATAATCAAACGCTTAACCTAACTGATGTGGATGATGGTTTAGTTCAAAGAGAACTAAGTAGACTTAAATCACTAAAGGGACTTAAAATAGCTCATTTAAATTGTTTATCTTTAACGAAACATATTGATGAAATAAGATGCATGGTTATTGATACTAATATAGATATAATGACTCTTAGTGAAACTCATTTGTGTGAAAATAATGATGATGGCGAAATATGTATTCCTGGATACACTTTATTACGACGCGATAGGAATAGATCTGGAGGAGGAGTTGCAATGTATATCAAAGATAATTTGACTTTTATTCGAAAATATGAATTGTCTGAAGATACTAATTTGGAGATGATTGTTATTGAGATGAAATTTGAGAAACAAAAACCGTTTTATGTGATTTGTTGGTATAGGCCGCCAAATTCGAAACTTGAAGTTTTTAATGCGTTTGAAAGAGTTATTCAAAAAGTTGATGATATGAAGGTTCCATTTTTTGTTCTTGGTGACATAAATTGTGATGTGACAAATAATCTATTATGGAATACTAGAAAGCTAATTGAAATTATGGAATCTTACAATTGTGCACACGAGTAACAAAAACGTCTTCTACTATAGTTGATCTTATATTCTGTAATGACAAACAAAAATTAAGCGAGAGTGGTGTAATTGAAGTATCTGTAAGTGATCATTATATGATATATTGTGTTATTGGAAAACATCAGTGCCATAATAATGATAATACACATAAGTATAAAACAGGAAGAAATTTGAAAAACTTCGATGTAGAAGCATTTAGAAAAGACATGAATGACATTGACTTTAATCCTGTGTATGAAATTAATAATCCAGAAGAAGCTTGCTCAGTCTTCCTCTCATTAATAATGAAAGTGGTTGATAAACACGCACCACTTAGGAAAACTAGAATTAAACAAAAGGACTCCCCTTGGATGACCCCAGTTATACTACAATTAATTCGTAGTAGAGATCGCTTGAAAAGAAAGGCGAAACGATCGAAGGAAACAGATGATTGGGACAATTATAAGCAAGCTCGCAATAACGTTACATCTGAAATTCGCAGAGCGAAGCGTCAGTTTATTTCAACAAAAATTGAATCAGCTGTACGAGATGTGAAAAAGATTTGGAAAACATTACGGTACTTAACACCAGAAAAGAAGACTGGATCGCAAGCTACTTCCATAAAAGTAAATGATCATTATGTCTGTGGACAAGAATTATCCGACTCATTTAATGATTATTTTTCAACAATCGGTAAAACTTTACATGATACTTTTGTCAATAACGGGAATAATGCCAATCCAATAACTATCATACCTAATGTTAATCCATTTGTATTCAATGATGTACCAATTGCTGAAATAGAAGATATTCTCCAGACTCTCTCGGAAAATAAAGCAACTGGCCCAGACAATCTGCCAGCAAAGCTTCTAAAATCCGCAGCTTCTATTATTGTTACCCCAATAGCACACATACTCAACCAGTCTTTGCGGACGGGCATTATACCCAGTCAATGGAAATGTGCACGAGTTACCCCTATATATAAAGGAGGGGAGAAGACAAACATGGAGAATTATCGACCAATTTCCGTCATACCTATCCTAGCAAAAATAATGGAAAGGGTTGTCTATACACAATTATTTAAATATTTGACCGAAAATAATATATTATCTGATTGCCAATCGGGATTTAGACCCTTGCATTCTACGCAAACGGCCCTTTTAAATGTAACAGATACATGGTTGAATGCAATCGATAGAGGCAACATTGTTGGCCTAGTTATGATCGATCTTAAAAAGGCGTTTGACACGAGTCGATCACACGATTTTAATAGAGAAATTAAAAATGTACAACTTTGGTCAGTGCACTTTGAAGTGGTTCACAAATTATTTTGAAGAAAGAAAACAGTTCACATCTGTAAATGGCTTTACTTCCGAAGAAAGAGATATTACATGTGGAGTACCACAAGGCTCATTATTGGGCCCTCTATTATTTTCAATTTTTGTTAATGATATGCCTGGTAATGTGCACTCATGTGATGTAGCATTATATGCCGACGACACGTGCATTTTTACGTCATCAAAAGACCCAATAGAAGTTAGTCGTAAATTGAATGAAGATCTTTTAAGAGTATCATGCTGGTTGAAAGAAAATAAATTAATGGTTAACCCTAGAAAATGTGAAGTAATGTTTATTGGTACCCAACAGCGTTTGAAGAGATTGCAAGATATAATCGTTGATTGTCATATATATATTGATCACAATGAAATCGAAAGGGTCGAATCATGTAAATATCTAGGTGTTATTATTGATCAAAATATGCTATGGAAAAACCAAGTTGACCATGTAAAGAAAAAGGTAATCAAATGTTTATATCTCTTGAAAAGGTTGCGTCCATATATAAATCAGTACATTGCTTTAACCTGTTATAAATCAATTATTCAATGCCACTTTGATTATTGTAGTGTGGTCTGGGCAAATGCTTTAAAGACTGACTTAAATCAATTGCAAATATTACAGAATAGATCACTTCGTATTGTTATGAATGTTGATTATATGTATGCTACAAATAATTTATATGATACACTCAAGTTAGATCGCTTACATTTACGATGGTCCAAACAGTTAGCATGTACTATATATCGCTCTATTCATAAAATGTGTCCACCCTATTTAAGCAATATCTTTGTATTTCGTGATTCAGTATATTTTACTAGGTCTGGTCCAAATACACTAAGACTTACACAGCCGAAGACAAATTATGGAAAAAGATCCCTCACCTATCGAGGCGCCAAGATTTGGAATGAATTGAATTATCCTAAACCCACTATTGTATCAATTGAAACCTTTAAGCGGCACATCAATAGTAACCCCATTATCCTGTCCATTCTCAGTAGACAAACTTGACATCCTTTATTTAGCCTTTCAAGCTTAAGATACCTGACCCCGGTTTTCCCCTCCGCTTCTTCTTCGTCTTTTTTTTCTTTTTTTTTTCTTCTTTTTTTGTTTTGTTGCTAGGAACTATACTTTCCCCTTTTTGTTGTAGATGTTCCATCCATAGTTGTAATTGCTTTGTTGTATCACTAGGTTGTAGATAGTATATATTTAGTGTATTTTATATTGTATAAATGATTTATGCTTGCATTCGCTTGTCTATTTTTATATGAGTATGTATTGATTAGTACAATTGTATATTTTTATGTTGGCTTGGACCCCTTTGAAAAACAGCATGTAGCTGACAAGGGCAATCCATCCCATGAGTGGAGAATAAATAAATAAATAAATAAAAAAAAGAATACGGAGAATCACGGTTCACCCAAATTGAATCTTCGCCGAGGGACGGAAATACAAACTGGTTTCCTCTCCTTATATGCTTTTTCATTCATGTTTCACATCCATCGAGGATCCAATGAAGAATGGGTGTCGACCGCCAAACCTGAATCTTCCTTTTAAAGGTACTGGGTAGTTCTGTGTTTTTTGTAGTTTTGTGCAAAAACTATAATTAGTGTATGGGTGAGTTGTATGTCACTTTGTGTTATTAAAGTGTTTTTGGCAAAATGATTAGTTTTAGACGGTGGCGTTGCAAGGGAGGGGGGGGCTCCAGGCCCTGATTTTTGGTGACATGAATTCTGCATAGACCATAGACCAAGCTTATTTGGGTTTATAAATACCAGTCCGGAACAGGTTAATCCACATCTATATAGGATGGAGCCTAATATGTCTCAAGCTTAGGTCCGTTGAGAATACGGAGAATCACCCAAATTGAATCTCCGCCGAAGGATCGAAATACAAACTGGTTTCCTCTCCTTATGCTGTCTCATTCATGTTTCACATCCATCGAGGATCCAATGAAGAATGGGTGTCGATCCCCAAACCTGAATCTTCCTTTTAAAGGTACAGTGTAGTTTTGTGTTTTTGTAGTTTTGTGCAAAAAATATAATTAGTGTATGGGTGAGTTGTATGTCACTTAGTGTTATTAAAGTGTTTTTGGCAAAATGATTAGTTTTAGACGGTGGTGTTGCAAGGGAAGGGGGGGGGGGATCCAGGGCCTGATTTTTGGTGACATGAATTCTGCATAGACCATAGACCAAGCTTATTTGGGTTTATAAATACCAGTCCGGAACAGGTTAATCCACATCTATATAGGATGGAGCCTAATATGTCTCAAGCTTAGGTCCGTTGAGAATACGGAGAATCACCCAAATTGAATCTCCGCCGAAGGATCGAAATACAAACTGGTTTCCTCTCCTTATGCTGTCTCATTCATGTTTCACATCCATCGAGGATCCAATGAAGAATGGGTGTCGATCCCCAAACCTGAATCTTCCTTTTAAAGGTACAGTGTAGTTTTGTGTTTTTGTAGTTTTGTGCAAAAAATATAATTAGTGTATGGGTGAGTTGTATGTCACTTAGTGTTATTAAAGTGTTTTTGGCAAAATGATTAGTTTTAGACGGTGGTGTTGCAAGGGAAGGGGGGGGGATCCAGGGCCTGATTTTTGGTGACATGAATTCTGCATAGACCTCAGACCAAGTTTATTTGAGTTTATAAATACCAGTCCGGAACAGGTTAATCCACATCTATAGGATGGAGCCTAATATGTCTCAAGGCTTAGGTCCGTAGTGGAGAATACGGAGAATCACCCAAATTGAATCTCCGCCGAAGGATCGAAATACAAACTGCTTTCCTTTCCTTTTGCTTCATTCATTCATGTTTCACATCCATTGAGGATCCAATGAAGAATGGGTGTCGATCGCCAAACCTGAATCTTCCTTTTAAAGGTACTGGGTAGTTTTGTGTTTATGTGCAAACACATATTAAAGTTGTATGGGCAAGTTGTATGTCATTAAATTGCCTTTGAAGAATAGTCAGTTCAGTGTTTTGGGCAACATTATTAGTTTTAGATAAGATATTAGCAAAATTGGAAAACAAAATAGAATCTGACATTGTATTTCACCATTTCATAAAGTCCTCAAACCAATACAGCTACTGACATTTCACCCATACAAAGAAACGAGCAGTGTTTGTTTCCCAAGAAAATAAAACAAAAAGTGTGCAGGTTCATTCATGTAATACTTTGATATAAATCTGAGTTATGTCATACCTTGATCATTTCGGCCTAGCTGATTACCAAGTCATTGATACATACGTTTACGACTACAATGTTTTTGATGATCTCTCTCTATTGAATCATAATCTTGACCGAACATCAAACTCAACATTTGTGATAGGAAATGGTTGAAACTGTCAGGTGTCTAGAGGGAGCCCTCTTGTGTTAACAGCTTCTTTTTCTATGAAAAACATCCTTCTAACTAAGTTGTTTATAATTTGTTTTTCTACCATTCAAGCATGGTTAAGTTATAACTATATTAGTTTTGAATGATATCGTACAAGTTTTAGTTACTAACATTCAGTGTGACCAGAACTGTACTGTCCCTTCAACTGGACAGATGGGTCGATATCAGTTTAATTGCCTTTGCTTGAAGAATAGAATGCGAAAATTTAATGACAAGCGGATCGGGTTTGGCTATTAAAGTTATGAGCGAAAAAATTTAAATATTACAACTTAGGCTTCACAATTTATCCTATAACTGGAAATATTTGTAAGTACGTTACACACAAAATGTGATTATAAAAACTCATGAGATGAGTGAAATTTTAGTCTAAAATATTGGTGTAATAAAAATGGAATTGTATTACTTGGCAAACAAAATTGTCAAAGCTTAGCTTAGCTATATTAAAACATATACTTTACAACTTAACCTATGACTGTAAATAAGTATCTAGTTGCACATAATATGTAACTCTTTTGTTCAATTGCAAGAGAAAAGTGTAATTCCTTACCTGTAAATCTCAACTAAAAACAAGCAAGACGTTAGCCAACCAAACTGAACTAACTTACACAATAAATTGTTCTTTTGTTGCACATTGGGTTTATTCGGGCATAGAAATTATTTGTTTAGGCAAATATAATGATTTTATTTGCCTGTCTGGGCAAGAAGAAAAAAGTAAGTGTGGAGGCTTGTGTATATGTATGTATGCATCTGATAGCATTACTAATCCGGAGTAGATATGAAAACATTTCCCAACTTGGTGGAGTAAAGCACCTTGTTAAACCAAGTATAAATAGTCAAACCTGTCTTAGGGACCACCTGTCTTAGTGACCAGCTGCCTAGAACAGCCAATGTTCCTACAGTGACTACCAAAAGATAAACAATTTGTATAAATCTAGATCTATAGAGGTCACCAGTACATTTCTCTTGTTTTCCTTAGGTGGTCACTTTGGATTAAAACACAATTTGTCACTTTTACATATCAAAACATTATTTTTGGATGATGCTTCCCTTTAATACATACACTTGCTATATAACCCTTCATACTAAAAAAAAAGAAATAATACCCACATGCACTGATAGCAGTGCTAATCAGCAGTAGATGTTAAAACACTTCCACCTTAACCCATTCAGAACTGGTCCCGAAAATACTCGGGCTAGGGTCAATGGAGAATACACGTTATAGCAAATTAAATCTGTCCTGAACGGGTTAATGGATTGATGCACCACCCCCATTGAAACAACTACAGTTAACCTGTCTTAGTGGCTACCTGTCTATAACAACCCACTTGCCTAAAGTAGCCAGCCAAAGTGATCCCCTGCAGATCAAGACAATGTTTTGAAACCTATCCCTAGAGGTTACCTGTCTGCAGTGGCCACTTGTCTTAATTGTGTACTTAAGGTGGTCAATCTATTAATGTCTGACTGTATAACATTCTTACTTTTTAAACCAAGCAAGCACCTGTACATGTGTATAAAGACCAGTTATCTTGATTACAGAATAAGCTTTGCATGTAAAGGAACCTGTCTTCAAGGACGTTTTGTTGTTGTTGTTAACCTTGGCTTAAGTGGTCTTTATAGACAGGTTTGATTGTGCAGTCATAATCAAACCTACTGTAACATTCATATCTCTATATTTATAATGCCCACCTGTTTATAACAACCAGCATATACCACTTTGCATTTTCGCTCATTATTTGGTCATATGACATACATTTACTGCAGAATGTTCACACATCACTCAGTGGTCATATCAGATTAACAAATATACACATTTGATTAACCCTTCATCCGTTTTTTCACATGTCGACAGAGTTACTAAATCACTTTAAGTACCAGCAGATTTTTGTTGATGTGGACTAAAATACCGATTCCCTTTAATGCCTTCCTTTATACTGCGCCCGTCTCCACGGCAGAGGAAATTAACTCAGTTTCTTGCCTGTGCACTGCATCATGACTTGAATTTTAATTTCTGTGGGTTTTCAGTGTTGTTTTGCACAGCAAACCCTCACAATCCCCCTTTTATTTTCAAGAACAACGAGTCACCAGAGATTAGTTTGTAAGTTTATATTTAGTTCAAGATTGAATTAGCACATTTTATTAAAGATCTCTGTATTATTATTGTTATCTAGGAAGTTTACCTGTTCTGAGGAAGGCATGTTATAATATGGGAATTGGAATCAAATTGTTACGTGTTTTGTATGAGAGGCCCATGATCATTGCTGTTTCACTGGGATTGCCAATATGTATGGGGCTTGAAACTTGAATATTGTTCATCAGTAAGACCCTAGCTCTCTATCGATGCTGAAATTCCCTATACAGTCAAACCTGTCTTAGTGGCCACCTGTCTATAGCAGCCAACCTGCCTAAAGTGGCCACTAAACATGATCCCCTGCAGAGAAAAACAATGGAATAAACCTGTCTATAGAGGTCTCCTGTCTACAGAGGCTTTTCTTACTTCCATTCTGTTGGTCACTATACACAGGTTTGACTGAATTTGTAATTTCAATGAATTTTTGCTAAAGGAAGTAATTTCTAATGAAGATGATAATATCGCGTAATGGTAATTTAATTTTTTTCTTTGTGGTTAATCAAGTAGTATTGACCAATTAAAGTCGTAAGTATAGTAGAAATCTATAAAGCAGAAATCAAGGCTGGGCTTTAAATCAAACTACTTTTCTGCTTCTGAGCGAAATGAGTTCCAGTTTATAGACTCTGCCAAGTTGGGGCACAAGTGGGAGGGTTCTTTCTATGACTTGAATGTTAATGAGGACCACCTTGCATGAAGGTAGGTCATTCTTTCTGTATTCTTAGAAATGGAAAGAAATGTTTCAAATCAGACTGAATTTGGAGATCGCCTTCCAAGGAAAGAGCTCACTTTGTATTCAGGGGAAAGAGACGTTCTAATCAGACTAATTCATTCTAGTGACTAAAACCTGTTTTTTATCATTAAAACCTATCCCCAAAAAAGTTATCATACGTTTTATAACTAGAAATAAATCTTGATGGCTGAATTTAAGAAGCTTTTTTAATTCAAATAGCAGCTGTTAATGCAAGAGTTTTGACCATTAGATGCCTGAAAGTTTCAGCCTACATGTAGTTTCAGTGTAAGGTTTGATTTGGACAGCAGTCCTTGCCATAATTTGCTTTTTATGGCAGGTTGCTTTTTTTTAAATGTTTATGAAATGGAATGGAATAAACAAAGGCGTAATTGTACTACTTTGAAGAGGATTGAAAGGTATAAATAAAGACAGCAAAATAAGTGCTAGCTTATTTGGCAGAGAGAGCAAATGTGTGATCCTCTTGTCCATCAGGGCAATGATAATTATTTGGACGATGATGATGATGATGGTGGTGGTGATGATGATGATGATGATAATGATAATGATGATGATGATGATGATGATGATGGTGGTGGTGGTGATGATGATGATGATGATGATGATGATGATGATGGTGGTGGTGATGATGGTGATGGTGATGGTGATGATGATGGTCATGATGACGATGATGATGATGTTGACGATGACGATGATGATGATGCTGATGATAATAATAATGCTGAACTGCTACTTTATCTTCTTCTTCTACTCCTACTACTACTGCTTCTGCTACTGCTGCTGCTGCTGATGATGATGAAGTTAATAATAATAATAATACTGATAATGATACTGATAATAACATGTTTTTAAAGTGCTTAATACATGTTTCTATAGGTTTTCCCGCTCAATTTCGCGATTGTGTCAATCGAATTGATAATAGGAGCAAACGAATTCGCGCGATTTGCGATCGCCGTACCAAAGCATTATTCGAATTCGTTAATAGGCATTCAAAATCACGCCCGGAGCAAACGAATTCGCACAAAGCACATACCATTTCGTCAATGGTCGTTCAAATTGACACGTAGTATACGTAGACGTCTCTTCGGTCAATCGAATTCGTGAAAGGGCAGCCAATTTTCAAATTACTGCTTTCGATTTAAGAAATGTAAAGATAGATCAGCAATAAATTGGCTAAAAGCAGTGGCGTTTGTATTCAGGTAAACTTAATTCATATTCAGACAAAGCATGTTATATTTGGGAAAAATCAAGTCATAAATTATTCGTGAAATTTATAAAAGGAATATAATTTTGATAAAGGTAAATTTTGCTTGTAAGGTGAGAATGAGAAAATGGAATTCGGGGAAAAGGACCCTGGCCATCTGGAAATATATAAAATAAAATGCTTATAAGCTTCATGTATATCTTTGTTTTCTATAAAGATTCCCCTTTGGCTTATGATGTATTGTTTGTCAACTTATTAGGGGTGGGGAGGGGTGATTGTGCCTCATATATAGCTCCGTGCTAAAGCGTATATCAATGTTCATTAAAGCTAAATGGGGATGTAGATGACATTACAATAGGAACAATCTTGATGATAACAAAATACATGTAAATACATCATTTTGTAAAAATGTTCAAACGTAACAAACCGCACAATGTCCTTTCCAGGGCAAAAGTAAAACATTGTTCCCAGTTTCGTGTGTCATATCATAATTATATATATATTCAGACAATTAAAACAGGACGAAGACTTGTATGTATATTTACGGACGACTGAGAAATGCATACATATGTCTCCCATGAAAGTCCAAGGCCCCGAAAGTACCCCCCCCCCCCCCTCCCCTACATACACAAATGTACATACATGTACATGGCATCCGCGTTATCTAAATCGAATGACGAAATGTTACAATTGTTTGCCCCGAAATGAAATCGAATGCTCCAAACGTGCTCATCAGGCATGACCGGCCATGCCGCGTTAAATTGTATGAACCAAGTTTACATTTGGCTGCACATTCGCGAAATCGATTGCCCATAAATGAACTTCTGTGTCTATTCGCGAAATCGTATGCGTATGCATGAATTCGCTTGCACTTATTCGGAATTAGAAAAACCGATACCAACGATACTGCGGCAACGCGCGAATTCGAATGCCCCTAAATGAATTCGATTGAGAAAAGTGCAAAATTGAGCGGGAAAACCTATATTAAAGCATTTGCCCTAGATTGTATGAATACACACTGACATGCTAGAAGCAATGGGAAGGTTAGACATGATTATCTTGGAATGTTGGAATTTGGTGTCGGTGGTGAGGTGTCAAGCTTTGCAGGTGTTTTCTGAATGTGCCCACTGCATCTGACTGCTGACAACTATTCATGGCCACCATTAATACCAAGTACATGTCACAGAGTTTGCATTAAAAATGTCAGACATATAAACGTGACCGGGGTATGATAATAGTGATCATTGCTGCATCGCAAGCGTCATTAGAGATTTTTTTGTTGGAATGTGATTTGATGTGTCGGTGGTGAGGTGTCAAACTTTGCAGGTGTTTTCTGAATGTGCCCGCTGCATCTGACTACTGACAACTATTGATGGCCACCATTAATGTACTGAATATGTCACAGAGTTTGCATTTCAGATGATAGATATTATAAACATACAGGGAAACATGACCTGGGTATAATAATAATGATGATTATTGCTGCGTTGCAAGCATTAAAAGATGGAACGTCAGCCAAATATTAGTAGTCACCATTAATGTTTCGATGTTATTATTATTATTAGAGATCTTTCTGTTGGAATGTGATTTGATGTGTCGGTGGTGAGGTGTCCAGCTTTGCAGGTGTTTTCTGAATGTGCCCACTGCATCTGACTGCTGACAACTATTCATGGCCACCATTAATACCAAGTACATGTCACAGAGTTTGCATTAAAAATGTCAGACATATAAACGTGACCGGGGTATGATAATAGTGATCATTGCTGCATCGCAAGCGTCATTAGAGATTTTTTTGTTGGAATGTGATTTGATGTGTCGGTGGTGAGGTGTCAAACTTTGCAGGTGTTTTCTGAATGTGCCCGCTGCATCTGACTACTGACAACTATTGATGGCCACCATTAATGTACTGAATATGTCACAGAGTTTGCATTTCAGATGATAGATATTATAAACATACAGGGAAACATGACCTGGGTATAATAATAATGATGATTATTGCTGCGTTGCAAGCATTAAAAGATGGAACGTCAGCCAAATATTAGTAGTCACCATTAATGTTTCGATGTTATTATTATTATTAGAGATCTTTCTGTTGGAATGTGATTTGATGTGTCGGTGGTGAGGTGTCCAGCTTTGCAGGTGTTTTCTGAATGTGCCCACTGCATCTGACTGCTGACAACTATTCATGGCCACCATTAATACCAAGTACATGTCACAGAGTTTGCATTAAAAATGTCAGACATATAAACGTGACCGGGGTATGATAATAGTGATCATTGCTGCATCGCAAGCGTCATTAGAGATTTTTTTGTTGGAATGTGATTTGATGTGTCGGTGGTGAGGTGTCAAACTTTGCAGGTGTTTTCTGAATGTGCCCGCTGCATCTGACTACTGACAACTATTGATGGCCACCATTAATGTACTGAATATGTCACAGAGTTTGCATTTCAGATGATAGATATTATAAACATACAGGGAAACATGACCTGGGTATAATAATAATGATGATTATTGCTGCGTTGCAAGCATTAAAAGATGGAACGTCAGCCAAATATTAGTAGTCACCATTAATGTTTCGATGTTATTATTATTATTAGAGATCTTTCTGTTGGAATGTGATTTGATGTGTTGGTGGTGAGGTGTCCAGCTTTGCAGGTGTTTTCTGAATGTGCCCACTGCATCTGACTGCTGACAACTATTCATGGCCACCATTAATACCAAGTACATGTCACAGAGTTTGCATTAAAAATGTCAGACATATAAACGTGACCGGGGTATGATAATAGTGATCATTGCTGCATCGCAAGCGTCATTAGAGATTTTTTTGTTGGAATGTGATTTGATGTGTCGGTGGTGAGGTGTCAAACTTTGCAGGTGTTTTCTGAATGTGCCCGCTGCATCTGACTACTGACAACTATTGATGGCCACCATTAATGTACTGAATATGTCACAGAGTTTGCATTTCAGATGATAGATATTATAAACATACAGGGAAACATGACCTGGGTATAATAATAATGATGATTATTGCTGCGTTGCAAGCATTAAAAGATGGAACGTCAGCCAAATATTAGTAGTCACCATTAATGTTTCGATGTTATTATTATTATTAGAGATCTTTCTGTTGGAATGTGATTTGATGTGTCGGTGGTGAGGTGTCCAGCTTTGCAGGTGTTTTCTGAATGTGCCCACTGTATCTGATTACAGACAACTATTGATTGCCAACATTAATACTAAGTATATACATGTACATGTCACAGAGTTGCATTTAACCCCTTGACTACGGGAACCTGGTGGGTTGTGTACAAAGTATATGGGGATTTTCAGAAACTCGAAGGGAACGGGTTAAAATGTCAGAAATCTAAGCATAAAAGTATACATACTGTACAACAAAAATACATACAACACAATAACTTGTAGTTTTATAAAGGAACTTGCAGCATAATGAAATATGTTTGAAATCAAAAATGAAGGTTTGTTATGCATTAACTTTTTTCCCAGACAATAATATAAAGTTTGTATGATTGATATTCCGTTATTACAATGATTACACACTTTCCAATTTTAAATACAGTTAACTCAGGTCCCACTGGGTTACCGTTGGGGATTTGGGTTATGAGTACACATACACATCAACTCTATTAACCGTTGATGACTAACCCTAAGTATATCCGGTATTGTCGCCTATGGCTTAGCCTTAAAGGGATAGTTGAGTTTTGGTCAAACTTAACTTAAGTAACCAAACCTGCACTATTACGGTACAAACTCAAAGTTATAACTCCACCATGCTCAATTACAAATTACAAATTACAAATTACAAATTACAAACGACTAAGTAAAAACCATGTTATCATTCAAAAAGAGCCGTTACAACTGGGCGCTCTCTAAAAACTCATTGGTTTTTGCCATTTTTCATACACAATTGTGCATTTGATGTTTTGTTGAAATAATGATTAAATAGAGAACATATTTTGATTTTTTTTTTAAAGTAGTCTATAAGCATTTTTTGCATTTTTTGTAAAAGTCCAAATGTCCCCCGGCCGGTAGACTTATGAATAAAATATCTTGAAATCAAATTTTACAACTATGAGAGCATTTGAAAGGGAATGATTCTCATTTTACATGTTTTATTCAATGAACTTTCAAATGGAATTAAAACCAACCAATTTGGTTTCAAGGGGCATTTCGGGAATTACCAATACTCAAGTGTACCTTTGATGAAAAAGCTTCACAACTTGTTGGTTTGATTATTCATCCCAGAGATAATGGTATTTTTGAAAGCCACTCAACACCACCTGTACCTGAAGGGATCTTGAGCCATATTGTTTTCAGTCCTATTGATTGTGGACCAAAGATGAAGATTTTGCCTTATTGTCTGTATACACGGTGCAAATTTAGACACCCCCCCCCCCCCCCCCCCAACTGAATGAATTACCTCATAATCCACAATTGCTGCATACTACCCAGGTGTATAAATGGGAAACCTGATAGGAGGTGAAAGCCTTAATGTGAATGATCTTTTCAATGCCCATGAGCCGCTTGGTAGGAATGCTCTCCAGGGAGTGGAGATGGTGCACACAATATATCTGTTATATTAGGTGCTATATGAATCAAACATACTTGTATTTTTATTATGAACGTGCCAGAGATTTTAATGCTCTATGGCATTTGTGTGTATTGTAACTTGCAAAAATGTGAGCTTGGCTCGTAAGGAGTGAAGGACTGGTCCCAAAAATACTCATGCTGGGGTGTATGGAAAATACATGTTATAGCAAGACATCAGTCTGGAATGGGTTAAAGGGGCTTACACCAGTGTGGGGAAACATGCATGGAGCTAAGGGCTATTTAGCCTCTGAAATAAATTAAAACAAATTGTAAAAATTAGATTCATTATTCAAATTGATTCACTTGTTTTCTTCTTTTTGTCTTCTTTTTCATCCAGGTGCATCGATTGACCTACATGTAGATGGCATGAGATTGGAAAAAGACACAGCAAACTGACTGAGAGAGAAAGAAAAGGCTTATACCTTCAGGTGAGACAATATAAGTTATGGAGGAGAAACAAAACAGAAAGACTTCACTGTCTTTCTTTTAGATGTCATATCAGAGGCGTAGATTCGTTCGGAAAACACAATGCAAAGGGGTGGGGGGAGGGGGGGCGATATAGATGCCATGGAGCTAAAAAAAAAAAAAAAAAACACAAAACCGACTGAGAGAGAAAAGGAAAGGAAAGGCTAATACCTTCAGGTGAGACAAAAAAAAGTATGTATGCAGGGGGGAAAAAAGAAAGATGGTTCTGTTTTTCTGTTAGATGTCATAAAGATGCCATGGAGTTGAAAAAGGACACAAAAACTGACTGAGAGAAAAAAGGAAAGGCTAATACCTTCAGGTGAGACAATTAAATTTATGCAGGGGGGAAAAAGAAGACTTTTTATTTCTTTTAGATGTCATATAGATGCCATGGACACAGAAAAAGGACACAGAAAACTGACTGAGAAAGGAGGGGTAAAGCAACGCTCGAAATTAGCACAGGCCCGATGGCCCGGGGCCACCAAAAATTGCTGTCGGGCCAGTAAAAAACTCATATTTCCAATGTTTGCTGGCCCGATCGGGCCACCAAATGTTGAAACAATTGTGCACAATATTATTGTTCTTATTGCAAATTTGATACCTCACAGAAAATACTTGATTTGTGGTTTAAAAAGAGAGGAAAGAGGGGTCAATAATGAACAGTTTTGTGCGATTTTTTCTTTTTCTGCCGACAGCTTAGAAAAGGCGCAAATTATTATAATTAGCATTATTTCTGCCCCGCCCCCCATCCGATCCCCCATGTAAAATTTGTACAGCATGTTCCACTTGGGATAGGTAGAATCAAACAAATTAATTCTGTTATCAGTTCAGTTTGTATATAAAACTTGAATAAATAATAGGAAATATTAAGAATAATATTTGCTATACTTGCGGAAATAAGTTTAGAAAAATGTTGTCCGATTTGTAAAAGTTTAATTTGTGTTGTTTTCCATTCTGTTTATCCCCACACCCCCGTTTTGTGAATGGAGCTTTCCAATTCCAAATATGGAATGCAGTGAGTGTGCATGCATATTTACTGAGCATAGAATGTTTACGATCAATTCATCAATGTTTGACACCAAAATTTTAACAACAAAAAACCACAATTTGAAAATATTTAATTTATGTGAGGTTTATAAACAATAATCCATGGAAAAGTGAGGTTAAAAGTCTGAAATGTGAGAGGATATTTTAATAATCGATCAAATTTGGTTCGCATGTAAAATTCAACATAGCCTATGTTGTGTGGATGGGTCTGCATTGTCTACGTCTTGTGTTGCGATGTTGTGACTGTCCGTAAGTTCACGAAGAATTTATAAATGTTTGACTAACAGTTTTACAAATATAGCACCACAATTTGAAAAATGTGTCATTCATGACAAGTTTCAAAACAATATTCTACGGAATTGTGAGATTAAAAGTCTGATATATAAGTACAAATTTCCATTATCAATCAAATTTGTTATGCATGTAAAACTCAACAAATCATGTTTGCCGTATTCGAAATCGGATACAGTATCATATGATCGGTGACTTGTCATTGTTTGCAGCCGATGAATCGGCGTTTTGACTTACAATTATTAGCTTAAAACACCACAATTTAAAAACATGTTATTTGTCTGAGATTTTCACATGACATTTACACAGAATGTTGAGGTCTAATTTGTATAATAACAGTGAATTTTCCACTTTTCCACAGTTTTGAATGTGCTATGAATTTTCTCATTTTTTCTTTTGTTTTTCTTTATTTTCTTCGGGCCAGTAGATTTTGGTTTCGGGCCACCAAAATTGGAAAAATACTAATTTTACTGGCCCGACCGGGCCACCAGCAAAAAAAGTTAATTTCGAGCGTTGGGTAAAGGCTAATTACCTAAAAAAATGCCTTCAGAATAAAATCTTCAGGCGAGACAATATAACTTAAATTAATACTTAATGCAGGAAAAAGGGAAAGACAGTTTGGCTGGAAAATGGATACAGAGGTGAACAAATCAGGGGTAGTTCAATTATGCTATAAAACTTGATTGAACAAAAAAAATGCATTCTTGATTTTCTAATATCTTCCATGAACAAAAATTATAAAATGGTTACAGGGGTGGAAAGAGTTGACGCAGCTCTCTGATGATATAAAACTTGATCAAAGAAAACAAAAAGCAATCTTGATTTTCTAATAATGTCCATGAAAAAAATTATAAATGGTAATACAGGGGTGAAAGGAGCTGGGGCAGCTTTATTATGATGCAATTTGATACAGAGAAACTAATCAAATGTTGCTTCTCTAATATCTTCCCACAAGATTAGAAAATGTGGGTGTCAGGACAGCTTTATTATAATAAAACCTGATAGCGAGAAGGAACAAAAAAATATGCTTGCTTCTCTAATATCGTCAGATGAGAAAGAGAAGGGCACTAATTCACTTTATTGTCCTTTTGGAAATAATCATATTTTAATGTTCAAAAGCCTTGTCAAAAAACCAAATTCAGCACTCTTTTATTTGTTTTCACTTTTTTTTTTTTAATCGCTTTATTGTCCTTTGGAAATAATCATATCTGAATATTCGAGAGCCTTGTCAAAACACCCAATTCGGCACTCTTTTATCTTTTTCAAAAATTTGGAATCACAAAAAGAAGGCACCGTATGACCTAGAAGATGGTACGGACTATGCAGAATTAACTACAGCCCCAAAATGGACTTTACGCCCTTCTCACACTCACCTGATGGCGGACAATTTCTTCCTCAGCACAACTCTCGCAAGTGATCTTGACATTGTCCTTGGGGCCAATCAAGTTGGAAATTGGGGTTGATATTAAAAACCGCACCGCCGGCTAGACCGCAGGGGTGGGTGGGGGTTTGAGAAATTTGAGAAGTTTAGCTAGCCATCGTTAGGGTCGGATGTGACGGCATGAGATAATTGCAAAGTAGGTGCGGACAGATAATAATTGGGCCTTGGATACGCAGTAGGACAACCTGTAAAACGGTGTGGGGGCATAGAAGGCAGGGAAACACAGGGGGAAAGGGGGCATAGGTTGGTTGGTTGTTTATTTTTACACAGGGGGGGGGGGGCATAGGTTGGTTGGTTGTTTAGTTTTACACAGGGCGGGGGGTGGGGGGGCATAGGTTGGTTGGTTGTTTAGTTTTACACAGGGCGGGGGGGGGGCATAGGTTGGTTGGTTGTTTAGTTTTACACGGGGGGGGGGGGGGGGGGGCATAGGTTGGTTAGTTGTTTATTTTTTGCAGATGCGTTCAATCAATTATGATTATTTATGTCTGGGACCGCCCTTTATCGTCACCATCCGATATACGTGACCAAGACTTCAGGGCTTTCCCTTAACCTTTTTTTTTCAGGTGGCCAAAATTTCACATCAAATATTCTTACCATAGACTTGTGTGTTGTAGAACCTAATTAGTTAGTGGCCAATTGCTTATTTCTAGTGGCCAAATGAAATTTCAGGTGGCCATTGGCACCCGGGCCACCGCTAAGCGCAAGCCCTGCTGAAGATTCGAACATGGGCCGATTAGTGCAAAGAGCAGAGTTCTGACCACTGGACCAGAACGCCTCTTCACAGGGCAATTTAGCTCCAGAAATGCCTAAAAGAGCCCCCTTCACTTTGCATTGAGTTCAATGCAAAAACAAGTACTATTTTCATGCAGCTGAAAGAGTAGCCCTGCAAAATAAATTCTATTAAACCTGCATGTTCCCTACTAGATTTTTGCAACTCCCAATAGAGTAATAATTACCGGACCCATCAGGATCCCGTAAATTGGCGATGGGTTAATTCTTTCCCCGGGTGTAAGGGTAATGAGGGTGATTCCCTTCTCGAGGTTACATTTGCAACTACACCGTGTACCCGTGTGTGGGGAGCATTATATTAGCTCATCAAAGATTAATTGAATCTGGTATGATGTGCATTCTGCATCCATAGGCTCCCGCCAGAGTATTTTGTGGACCAGTCTTGAGTGGGTTAAAGGGAGCTACATGTAGTAACATTGTCCATATCCACAAATCTTACTAGAGGTTTGCTCGTACCATGTTGCATTTTAATTACCATAAAACAATGTATTAGTATGAAAGTTCATCTGTATTGGTAATTCATAATTTGAACATGGTAATTTCATAATGTAGCAACATAAGAGCTTACCTGATTCGGCATTTCCCATCTCCTCATCCTCGTCCTCCTCGCCATCACCTCGTCCTGACAGAATGGACGACTCCAGATCTGCCTCCATCGTCTCTGATTGGTTGTGCACTGTAAACACAAGTGAAAAGAAAATTAAATGTTGATTATAATGCATTAATGAAGCATTCACCTGTTGAACCTTGAGGACTGAGCAAGATATCAAAATCAAAGTTAGGTTCATATAAATCATATGTTTGATTTGTCTATTTGTACACTGTGTGTATATGGTATGACATCAGTTGTAGATGACAGCCGGAAATTTCAGAGGTAAACATTTGTATTGTGATCAAAAGTTTAAAATCAATATCTTATAAAACAATGTATTTATGTCTTGATTTGAGATTTGTTGTATTGTTTTATGGTTGAAGAAATGAAGAATTATATGAAATGAAATGGACCGTCTTCGGCTTTTTAATTTCCCTTTCATTAAAAAGCTATGAATGATTGAAGTTTTCAGATTTCTAAATATCCGCTGGAAATGTATTACTGTGTATACAAAGTCAATGCAATGAGTAAGCAAATTTTACTTTGCATTTTTGATCATTACTTGGCGAATATCCGTTTAACCCGTTTCCTTTGAGTTTCTGAAATCACCATAGACTTTGTACATAACCCACCCGGTTTCTGCAGTCAAGGGGTAACATGTTCTAACACCACTCAGTGGATACATTAGATCACACCTAGTAGTAGCCTTCAGATTCACTTTACAGCTGATCTCCATACAGCTCGCTGGCCTGCAACAGTAGTCCATTTCTTATTAAGGTCAATTTGCCTCCGCTTTAGGTTCCGCTTGACCGTGTCCTTGTATCGAAGCCGTGGTCTACCAATCCCTCTTTCGCCAGCTGGTAATTGTGATCACACCTCTACATATTTTATCAACCACTCATCACCTTTTGCACATGTCAACAAAGTTACTAGATCCCTTTAAAATGACTTTTTAAATGTGTTTTATACGTGTGTCAGGGCACTTTATAAAATACTATTTTATAAGGTAAAGGAAATCTAATTGTATGAATCACAAAAAACACATAATTTTTAGAAAACAAACAATGTTTGTTTCTTCTATAAATCCATTCTGAAACAGCTGAGATGTCAGTGAGTAAAGTCATTATAATGAAAGTATATCTGGCATTGACTATTAAACCATTGACTACGGGAACCCGTTGGGTTGTGTACATAATCTATGGAGATACCAGAATCTCGAAGGGAACGTGTTAATTCCAATTTGACTAATATTGAATTAAACTATTTATGGAACCTACACATTCTTGAACATGAACTGAAGTGGTGATGGTGATGATCTCTGTATTAAATGTTTATTTTAGAAGAAAACTCAGTTTTACAGTTCGTCCAGAAAATGGTTGAATCTTCTGGGTGTCTGTATAATACATGTATACTGCCCCCACGCGATAACTGCTACAAATTTGAGAGAAAACTGTCTCTTTCGTGAGAATATAAGACATTATATCAATCTAGCAAGGTGAAATAATAAGTATTAGTTCTCACAGATAATACACAAGTTTTATCACTTTTAAAAAGTTTGATAAAAATGTTCTGTTTTCCCTTTCATGAGGAATAAAACGACAACACAATGTGCTAATATTTGTCCCCTCACGCCCTCGGTCTAGTCTAACCCTGACTACTCGGCTGCTGCGTAATGTCATGATAGGTAGGGCATGCGGCCGGCGGGCGGGCATAGCGCGTAACATAATTTCTATTGATAGTGACAAGAGCTATTAAGATGCGGAGACTGCGAGCATGTGACCGAGAGAAAATCAAATCAAATGTTGTACGGATTGATTGACAAATAGATTCAGGTGATGAATTCACACAGTGCAATTTTCTTGTTTAATTTGTATAATTTCTATTTGTTTCCTCCTAGCCCGAAGTATGTTCTTGGGGGCGATGTACTACTAACACAGTTTTTGTCCTTTTTTACAAAGACTTGACTATGAATTCGTAAGCTATTTTTTAAATGTCAACTTCCTCCCACCTTTTTAGTATTTTTAATTTTTTTTTTCCCCAAAAGATTTCATGTGAATGTTAGCTTGAACAATTTGTATTTGTTCAACTAAAAGGTGTTACGTTCTCAAGGCACAGTATTACTATTACAACCTTGAATTTATCTGGAGACATGCATGTAAAGAACTCTGAATTGGTGGCCTTATTCTTGAATGTCAGCTTCCTTATTTTTTTTTTCCATTCCTAAAACAAATTCAAACAAAGGGGAAACTAACTAGCATTGTATTGATAATTTTTCTCATGTGTTACAATATCCTGTTTTTTTAAATTCCTAAATGTTCTCTTAGGAAATTCACCTTTATTAAATTGTTGTTTGAAATATGATATTGAAGCATTCTTCGACAGTCTACCAGCATGAATGTTAAAAATGACCATCATTTGCTGTTGTTTGAAAGATGCTAACCCTTTGCAGTTCATCCTACCTGCTATGATACCAAAATGCAATGTGAAAAGGCGTTGATCATTAGCCCAACAATGACGAGAGCTAATTCAATGCAAAAGTGATCATTATTTCCCTCAACAAATTTGCAACTCCAAAACAATATCTGCCTTTTATTGACGTTAAAATATTAAGTTATTAACATTTAAGACAAATTTATATGAAGTAATTTTGCTGTAAAACTGCCAATTTGAACACCAAAATCTGTTTTGAAAATATGACATTGTGTTGCCAATTTAAGGATCTACACAATAGTAAAAATCATAAAAAATAATGAAAGCGGGTGCAGTAACAAAATAGGGCTAGCAAATTGAGAAATTTATGCTCTTTCTCCTTGTATACTTTATATAACTTGTCATCTTTTTGCTCAAATGTAGGACTACCAAACCGCAAATATGTGGGCCATCGCCCTTGATGGGTTAGACAAATGAAAATGGTTCAGACACTTGTGTTTCCTACTTCTTGTGTAGTTTAGTGAGCTACGCTGTATCCCTCCCACCTCTCCCTATGGATAGATTTGTAATCAGCATCTTGGAATGGTTATATTTCCTGAATTGTGAGTGCACTGCTTTGCAGGTGAAGTCTTGGGTTGGGAAGTTAAGAAGCTTTCATTGAACACACCTCACTTAACAATTGGTGCGCTAAGCCGGGACTGTAACATCGCAGGAATCCTATTTGTCTTCTGACTTCTTCATATTGAGTTGGGAAATAAAGAAGCTTACACATAACACAGCTTGCTTAACTTTACAGGAAGACCATTCAGCTACTACTTATATTGAGTCAGAGAAGTTAAGAAGCTTTGATAAATAACATCTTGCTTAAAGGGTACCACCACCCAAAAATAATATCCTTGTAAATGAAAGGTAACATCTTTTGTAGTCCATTCTATCAACAAGTTCAGAAAAATATGTTTCCAAAAATATATATATATATAATTGGAAAACGCATCACCATTCTAAAGCATGCGTTCATGGGACTTTGTCCGGAGCGAACGAATCGATTCTATTGCCTCCAAACGAACGCATGAATAGAATTGGCACACTTGCAAATGTTTGGCGCGTACGGAACCATGAAATAATAGTGGTTCCGTAAGTGGTGGTAATTAATTGCATTGTTTATGGATTACACAACCCTTTGCAAAATGTTGGGTCCCAAAACATATAATTATGTTTTGTTCTTCGCCTGGTGGTCCCCTTTAACTTTACTAGAAGCCCATTTGCCTATCACTTATCTTTTGTCTTCTCAATTTCAAATTATTTAAATTAGGAGGGAAAAGCTTGGGATTTCTAGGTCAGTTTCCCCTATTGTTGAATTAATTACTAAAACATCTAAAATTCAAATTTAATAGGAAATCTCAAATTACATTCTGTACTGGGGGGGGGGGGAAGTGTAACCAATTTTGGATATTTCTCTCCTTTCTTTTTGTTTATATATTTTGTTTTATTTCAGTACCTGTTGGTCAATTATATACATTTAATTGCTCATTAAATCACCTCTCATGTATTTAATTTGAAACCGATGTGCAGTATAGTGTTTGAGAAAACCTTTGGTGAAACCAAGGAGCACACAAAATTACCATGCAAATTGTATTTAAGATTCTACAACCAGAAACCATGATTGGTCTTCAGTGGTGAAGCGTGGTAGGGAAGATTGTGAGCCACGGAACTCTTTGTATTTCATTATTATTTCATTATTATTTCATTAGTATTTTTTGAATAATTATGATTGGGGGTATGTGCCCACATGCCCCTCCTAACCCCCTTTATTTGGGTTCCTCCGTCAATGTTCGGGTCAAAAAATGGAAATTGTGGATTTGTCTGTGAAATTGCCTATGGATCCCACTTAAATTATCAATAGAGATCCAATAATAAATCATGGACTTCAATGCAAAACAATCTGTATTGTGCTTCTTAGATTCAGGCTGGCCTTAAAGGGACTACGTTGTGACATTAGAGGGGCGCACTTCGAAGGTTAACGCTTTGTTTATACAATGTATGCATGCAGCATCTTCTTTAGATATGAACTTCTTTAAATAGAGATTTTCCTCTTTTCTGTTTTTGTTGTTGTTGTTGTTATGTACTTAATACACAGCCTCCGAAATGCCTAGAGAGCCCCCATGAATTAACAATAGAACCCCAATGAAAATTATTCGCTGCCAGATTATCTGCATAGTACTCGTTAGCCTTATTAGGCATGCCTTAATAAAAAAGGGATCTATTAACTGTTTTGACATGTGCAAAAAGTGGTGAATGGTTGATAAATTTGTATTGTTGTGATCTGATATGTCAACTAAGAAATGTGTGAAAGTTACAAGTTGCATGGCAGAGTAATGAGCCAAAATGCAAAGTGATGTTTCGCTAACTCATTGCACTTACTTTGTACATAGTTATAACTATCCAGTAGATAGTTATAAATCTGATCATTTCAATCATACATATCTTTATAAAAAGAAGAGAAATTTGGAAAACTGAAACCGGTTCCATGTTTTTTTTGGTAATAGTGAGGTATGAGAGAACCGCTAGAGTTCCAAGTAAGTTTTAAAGGAACTTGGTAACATTGTCCAAATCCTCAAAATCCAATTGGAATTCTAGTGGTTCCCTCATACCTTGTTGTATTCGTATTTACAATAAAAGCATGAGACAGGTTTTGGTTTTTCAAATTTCCCTTTCGTTAAAAAGATATTTACGATTGAAGTGTTCAGATGTTAAATTATCCACTGGATCGTCGAAACCATGTACAAAGTGAGTGCAATGAGTTAGTGAATATCACTTTGCATTTTTGCTCATTACTTGGCCATATAACGTCCGTTTAACTTGAAATTTTCACACAACACCTAGTGGACATTTCAGATAACAACAATATACATTGTAAAATTCATTCATCACTTTTTGCACATGTCAACAAATTTACTAGATGCCTTTAAGGGATTTTGACAATGTTACTAGATCCCTTTTAATAGAGGCCGTTTGTTTATCTAAAATGGTGCACTTCAAAAATTGGTGACATGTTGATATGCATACAGAGGGCCCTGTAGTTTGAAATTGCGTGAGTGTGGGACTCAAGCACAATCATTTTTCTTATGTGTTTGCATTCACTTTTGCTATATTTTTTATTCCAAATTTGTTTTGTACACATTTGAAGTTCATTGGAAGGTACATGTATGTTATTTGAATTTTATTTAAAATGTGGATCTTTTCCTCAAAATTGTTAAAATTTTGTGCGTTTGTCGCATGTGCTGACAATTTCATTAGTTACAAATTAATGCAACACATGCTAAACCACTTAACCGAGCAGCAAAAACTAATGTGCAAAATGCACCTTTGAACAGCAATTTTACGCCTTCAGCTCAATTTCTGGAAGTTTCTGGAAGTTTCTGGAAAATTTTGCCCAAAAAATAAATTACATCTTGTTTTTCGAGAATGAAATGAGGGAGAAAAGAAGTAGAGAATGTCTGTGCGGCAAGCCTATAAGCCAGCCTCGTCATTAGATGGAAATTTGAAAGCATTGTTCACAAAAAAAGGCAAAGGACGCTGCACTTTCTACCCTACAAGACAGATCATTTGAGAGCATTGATGAGCATGTCGAGGAGGAGAAGCAGTAAAGAGCAAGCCGCCACGCAAATCATCATCACATGACTGCACCGGTCCCTCTTTAACCCATCAAGGACGAGAGCTATTTTAAGGCAAAATTGATCATTATTTTCCTCTACAAATTGGCAACTCCTAAATTTTGTCGACCTGTTAATGACATAAGAGTAGGTGGAAAATATTTAGTAAGTACAATTTAGGACAAATATGAAGTGACTTTGCCGCAAAGTTGCCAATTTGAACACCAAAATCTGTTTTAAAATTATCACAATGTGTTGCCAATTTAAGGATTTTTCTAAATTAACAACCCTTGCATTGCTGTTGGATCAGTATGAAAAGCCTCCACACCAACTTTGTTATCTACTGGCCCGTTCGGGCAAATAAAATTTTCATAACTTTTCAAATTTGACTTGTCCGAACAGAAAATTAACTTGCCCGCTTGGTTCTAGATGACATTTTTCAAATGTAGTTGACCATAATTTAGTTGCCCGATCGGGCAACCAAGAACTAGGCCATTCATGAAATTTCACTTGCCCGACATAAATTTGTACTTGTCCCGGGCAATAGGGCAAGTGCTAGTGTCATCAGGTGTATGTAGAAAAATTAAGACAAACAAAACTAAAGAAATGTTTTGGGAAACCCCACATAAAAAAAAATGCAGAATATTGCTTTTATCCTTGACAGTCTGATATAAGAATATGTCAAAAATCATCTGTAAATTTAACAGGTCTACAAAAAACTGTCATGAAATTGACAAATCAAGCAATTTAATGTTCAAAAGTGTCTAGGGTTAAATCTGCCTGTGAAGTGGAATTTGGAAACACTATTTAGCGAGTGGAAAGGGAAAACAAAATGGAGGCTGTTGTTGCGCTATAGATCACTCATACTTCTACCCTTGCATATCATATGATTAACCCATTAGACACGATTTAATTCTGGTCATTTTTACCCTGACGAAAATTCTGCTGGGATCGAAAGCTAGGCTCCTTACTTTGTGTAACACACAATGTCCATCGAGGCAATGCCAAGTATTTTGTTGACCAGTCCATTTTCTTTGGGAGGGGGGGGGGGGGGTAGTCCACTAAGTGTTGCAATCAGTTTGCAGTTGTTTGCACATCAGAAAATAGTTCCAAGAACAAATCAGACTTGCGACGTTGCGCATTTTAGTCACATGTTCTGTTTTGCAGTTAATTGCAACCCGACAAACTATCCAACTCTTTGTGCAACACACCCCCCCCCCCCCCCCCCCCCCCCGGATGGGTTAAAAACCAAAATCTGCCGCATTTTCTGCAGGTTCACCGAGTAAACACGGTAGTGAATCATGCTGCTTAGTAACGCTTTGAAGAAGATTGATTTTGATATTCATCACACGTTCTACGTAGACCCCATCTCGAGATATCGTCGGGTCAGAGCTAGAAGGACTTGAATCCGATTTTTTAGCTAGGTTGAGTTCTGCATAACCCATGCCGTCTTGTAGGTTGGATTCCTTGTCTATGTGATAATAATCTTTCAGATGATTTTTATGTCTTATTCAGGGAATATTTATCAAAAAATTATATAAAATAGAGCTAAGTTAGGTTTCTACAAGTCTCGCCAACTTTAAACGTGATTAACTCCGAGGGTACAAAAAAAGTGACTTCCTGCCTTTCTCTATCATAATTCCCTCCATGAGTTATCTATCCACTGCTGTCATGGTAGCCCCCCTTATCCAATGATTCATTTCTTCCTCCTCGGGACTATCTCTGTCATAGGTAAGGATACGTTTGTTCATACCCAGGCAAAATTGGGGCTAGAATTGGATCACATCATTTCATATTCAAACCATGCTTTGCTATTATACAATCAATATGTACAATCGGTACGTGCAAAATTAATATTGCCAAATCGAAATCCCTATATCAAAATTACGTCAGCATTTAAAACAAACAATCCCACTATAACACCACATATAAACCCATATAATAACTAGTGGCCAAGCACCCCTCCGTCACCCGGGGGGGGGGGGGACATTTCAAATCTGCGCAATTATCTTGTGCACTTTCTCAGCTTCCCGGGAAGCATACTTGCCGTTATTATATTATATTATGAGCAAATTTTCATTTGATGGGATACTATGAATGCTGTAAATTTGTTTGCTTTTCACACTGATTGCTTAGCGAATGTAGATTTGCTGTGAAAAAATCAAAAGCGAACTTATGTAAAATTATCCCTTACTGATGTATTTTATTCATTCGTTCATTCATTATTCATATACTCTTTTAATCAACTTATAACATTTATTTTTTCTTCAAATTATGGGGGGGGGGGGGGGGGGAGGGGGGGTCAGGGCATTTGGCTTTCTCCCGTATCTGCCACTGACGTCAGAGACAAATGTTATTATTCAACCCTTCCCAATAGATTGAATTTAGCTCTCTTGAAAACAAAATGCTAAAAACAACCTGGAATGCCCTTCAAAATAATTACACCTTTATATTAAAGGTTACCACCACCCAAAAATAATATTCTTATTAAAGAAAGGTAACATCTTTAGTATTCCATTCCATCAACAAGTTCACAAAAATATGTTTCCAGAAAAAAAAATATAATTGGAAAACGCATCACCATTCTAAAGCATGCGTTCATGCGGTCTGAATTGCGCAGAATAATGTGTGCAGAGCGAACGAATCGCCCGGGAATCTATTGTCTACAAATGTACGCGTGAATAGCATTGGTGTACTCGCAAATGGTTGTCCCGTATGGAACCAGGAAATAGTAGTGGTTCCGTAAGTGGTGGAAATTAATTGCTTTGTTTATGAATTACACAACCCTTTGGGTATCTATTTGATATCACAAAACGGTACCAAAACATATAATAATGTGTTGTTCTTTGCCTGGTGGTCCCCTTTAAACAAATTACATTCTTAATGATAACCACTTTTATGTGATAAGAACAACGATATGAATTTGGGCTTCCTCCCGTAGCTAGCCGCTGACGTCAGAGACAAAATGTTATTATTCAACCCTTTCCAATACATTCAATTTAGCTCTCTTGAAAAAGAAAAAGAAACGCTTCAAAACGTCCTGGGTCCTGGAATGCCCTTCAATATAAACTCCATAACAAATTACATTCATAATGATTACCACTGTGATGTGGTTAGAACAAATTGATGCTAGAAATTAACTCTTTTTTTTTTCCCCCTTGTGGCCCAGCTGGGCTAGTGGCCCAAAACATGTATCTGGTGGGCCCGAAAGACAAGAAAACATTTTACAATTATGTTATATTTTGTTGCCAATTTGGGCCATTGGAATCTGGCATCAATTAAAATGTGATTGACCGAAGCTAGTTTTTAGTAGCCATGGGCATGCAAGCTTGTGGTCATTTTCAAGCATTTGGCAAGAATTTAAGTCTTCACTTGTTTCGAAAGCCTCTTTTCGATAGTCTAATTTGGGAAATGCCGTACCATTTGAGTGGGTACCCTCTCCCCACAAACTCCCCTGATGGCTGGTGGCTATATACCCTCCACCGCCAGCTTTCTCTGCCGCAAAAATTAAATGTTTTGATTTAATTTTACGCCACTGTTTTTGAGATATTCCTTCGATGTATTCTACAATTTCCAAATCTGCTTGACATTTATATGGCAAAACCACAATGGAATGTTTGTAAAAAAACAAAAACATTGTTGGCTTAATTATGCCACTGTTTGTGTAATTGTGGGTTTATTCCTTGATAGATTTGACAATTTCCCAATCTTCTTGATATTGAGGCAAAACCACAGCAGTTATACATTATAAAATAAGAAAGAAATTGTTACTACCGGTTAGTGGTAAACAGCTATTGCTGAGTGATGATCAATGTTATTTGCTAGTTATGTCAAAAAATAGTGGATTTTCAGATTTTGTGGGGGTATTCAGTATGCATGGGATATTGATTTTACCTGAAAAGGATGATCATACATGGCAAAAAATACCTTTTTAGCAATTTATAGAACCTATAATCCTTTTCCTTTCTTGACTGATATCATGAGGGCCGGGGTTGCAACAGTGGATCAAACTTTTTCATAGTTTTCTATACTTTTCCAGAGTGGCTTTTCAGATCTGTTCGTATTCAGTATGCATGGGATATTGATTTTACTTGCAAAGGGTCATACATAGCAAAAAATACCATTTAGCGATTCATGGATACCTCAATCATTCTCCTCTTGAATGTTATCATTAGGGTTTCCACAGCGGGTCATAATTTTCCATAGTAGCACTTTAGTATTCAGTATGGATTGGATATCGATTTTAATGTTAAAAAGGTCACAGTAGACAAAAACAATAATTGACCAATTTAAGAACACCTCAATCCTCTTTACTCGTGAGGGTTTTCCACCGTGGATCAAACTTTTTCATATCTTTTTTACATTTGCATATATGTTGGTTTTTAATATGCATGGGATATTTATTTTACTTGAACAAAGATCACAATAAGCAAAAGTACCATTAAGCAATTTATGGAACCTCAATCCCTTTTCTATCATGGCTATTCTCATGATAAAACTTTTCCATTTCTCCTCATCCCTTTTCTTTGACAGCAACAAATGTGACCTTACACCACAAAACGACCGTTATGTCGCTGTGGTAGTTTCTCTTTTATTAGCTGAAATAATCAAATTTTGTTCAAAATATGAGATTTAGGATTTTGGTATTTCCTGAATAAGCATATTTTAATCTAACTTCTGTAAGAATTTGAGCGTTGGAAATTATGTTCAAATATGATTTTTTCATCTAATTAATGTGATCTTATAACAGCGCTTTAATGGAAACTGATCTTTTAAATGGCCCGTTTCTCCCTTATTTTAAAAAATGCTTCAGCCATATTCCAAATCTTTGGTGTTCATATTGAGAGGGTTTGCTTTGTCCAAATATGACGAATCATATATCATATTGAAGGTAATGACTTCTATTTTTATGTTGTATGAAAAGCAGCAAAATCAGTTTTCCCGACTTATTGGTCGTTTTGTGGTGTAAGGTCACAAATCATCTTTACGTTTATGTTTCGCTAGTCATTTTTTTCACACCAAAGAAAGAAACAAAATTGTGAAAGACAATATAAATTACATTGAAATGAATAGTGAAACAGGATTACAAATTAAGGTGTGAAATATTTAATGAATCAAAAATAAAACTAATCCTAATACTATTTTTTATGCCTCCGCCAACGAAGTGGCCGGAGGCATTATGTTTTCGGGTTGTCCGTCCGTCCGTCCGTCCGTCCGTACGTCCGTCCGTACGTCCGTCCGTACGTCCGTCCGTACGTCCCGTTTTCGTTCTCGCGATATCTCAAGAACCAGTTGACGGATCAATTTCAAACTTGGTATGAGTGTACATATTGGGGTGACAATGATCTGATTAGATTTTAGGGGTCATGAGGTCAAAGGTCAAGGTCACAGGACTCAATATATATGCAAAAATGCCTCGTTCTCGCGATATCTCAAGAACTGGTTGACGGATCAAATTCAAACTTGGTATTAGTGTAGATATTGGGGTGGCAATGATCTGATTAGATTTTGGGGTTCATGAGGTTAAAGGTCAAGGTCACAGGACTCAATATATATGCAAAAATGCCTCGTTCTCGCGATATCTCAAGAACTGGTTGACGGATCAAATTCAAACTTGGTATTAGTGTAGATATTGGGGTGGCAATGATCTGATTAGATTTTGGGGTTCATGAGGACAAAGGTCAAGGTCACAGGAATCAATGTATGTGCAAAAATGCCTCGTTCTTGCGATATCTCAAGAACCGGTTGACGGATCAATTACATACTAGGTATGAGTGTACATATCGGGGTGCCACTGATCTGATTAGATTTGGGGGGTCATGAGGTCAAAGGTCAAGGTCACATGACTCAATATGTATGCGAAAATGGCTTGTAATTGCAAAATTTCAAGAACTGAATGTCAGATTTCAATCAAACTCGGTACCTGTATCATAAAGAGTCAACGTAGCCATAAAATGTTGGGGTCATGAGGTTGAGGTCAAGGTTACGGGACTCATTATACATGCAAAAAAGCTTGTAATACCAAAATCTCAAGAACTAAATGTCAGATTTCAATCAAACTTGGTACCTGACTGTTTTTTAGGGAGCCATCAAAGATTGGGATCATATGGTCAAGGTCACAGGACTCAAAATATAAGAAAAATTAAATCAGTGCATGTTAATTTGGGCATATTAAAATCGCGTGATAGCGGAGGCATAATTTTCGATTGCGCGCAATCGAAGATCCATCTAGTTATAAATATTTTATTGTCAATGGGAACCTGGTGGGTACTGTATTAAGTTGCAAAGACTATAAAGTCTATTAGGGAATGGGTTAAAGGTGCACCTGTAAAGTGTTAGATATTGCCCAAAATGACATTTGACACTTCAATCCAATACATAGTATGCCAAAGTCATTGTAAGATGTATTCAAATGTGTGAAAGTTTCATTGAAAAAGAACACTGCTTTCCTGTTTAAAAAAAGCGAAAATTTGCATCAGCTTTTACGACCGTTTATAAATGATCTTGAGCTGAATGATTATCAATGATAGATATCGTCATACTAAAGGGGCTTTTGAAAAAATGTAACCCTATTTTATTCTTCTCTTATCATAAGCCAAACAACACGGTAGAAGAGAAATGTGGAAGCTCAAATTAATTTTGTGGAGTTAGACAGTTTACAGGTGCAAATGAAAACTAATTTTAAAAAGTTAATGGTATCATTATTTTGAGAAATTTTGAAAACATCTCAAGAGAGATATCTGCGAGAGATTTATTTGCATCATTCTTGAATATTTATGCACTTTGGATAAATATGGAAACAACTGTCTCGCTTTTGAGTTAATGTCAGTTATTTATATTTGACATCATATATTATTTATGAGTCTCACCACTTGAAATCTTGATTTGATTATTTTTTATGAGTGGAGCTCTCATTTCCTTGCATCATCTCCAGAAATATATCGTCAAAGCAAGATCTTTTTTTTCCAATAGAAGAGGGGGGGGGGGGAGGGCTTACATTTCCATGAGGGGGCATAGGTTTTTCCTTGACAAATGAAAACAAAAACAAACAAAAACTGATTCACCCATAATGTAGGTGACTGAGAATGATTATGTTTACCTTAAAATTGCATGATTGTAGTCGGAAATAATTGTATTCACTATTTTACAAATTTATTTTGTCAATTTTTGTTTTCTACAAGCATGAATTTTAGTGGGGGGGGGGGGGCACCTGGGTCACAAACAATTTGTTTGGGGCATGTGCCCCAGGCCTCCCCGTAGCTGCTCCCCTCCATAAATAACCTCCTTTCCGATGACGCGATCATCAGACAGGCGGGAGAAAAACAGAAACATATTGTATGTTCATTTCTGCATCCTGGATTGTCAAATCTAATCAGGTTTTACATCTGTGAAGAAAATATGTTGTTTTTCAAGAGAATTTTAACAACTATGTATGTTAATTTCGTTCTAGTTCCTTAGACTTGTTTAGCCAATTCGTCTACATAAGGTTACATAAGATAGGTTTGAAAAAAACTAGATATGATCATTTATTATTTCTGATTCTGAGATGGATATATGCTGATCAACTAAATTTATTATTCATTGTGCTAATTGTATTTTTTTGCTAGTTTTCTTCACATATTTCAGAAGAAGGTGTCATTTGAAAATGAAATACTGTGTAGTCTTCAACTGGTCAAATGGAATAGATCTTAATTTATTTTGGGATTGCCAAATTTAGAAATGTTTTGCACCTTTGGCATAAATATGTTGTTTTTCCTACTAAGTTTGCTTATTTTATTTTGTATACTAGTTTTTCTTCACATTTGTTAGAGGAAGGTATATTTTAACTTTGTTGACATGTGCAAAAAGCGTTGAATGGATGTTAAGAATTGGTAGTTTTGTGCTTTGATATGTCCACTGAGTATTGTGTGAAAAATTCACGTTACATGGATGTTTAATTTGGTCAAGAAATGAGTGAAAATGCACAGTGATATTCACTAACTCATTGCACTAACTTTGTACATAGTTATGACCATCCAGTGGATAGTTAACAATCTAACAACTTTAATCATAAATATCTTTTAACAATTTAAGGGAAATTTGAAAAACCCAAACCCATGCTTCTATTGGTAATACAAATATAACACAGAATGAGAGAATCGCTAGCTTTCTAATCAAGTTTCGTGGATTTGGACAATATTACTAGATCTCTTTAATTCAAGACAACTTCACTGGGTTAATTTGGGGTTCTGCTATACACAGTGGTGTAGCGTGATTGGGGGGGGGGGGGGGGGGGCACACCTTATGTAATTATTTGTTTTTACCCAGGTTATCCCTTATGTTCTTAGGGGGTATTTTTTACAAATTATTGGGGGGGGGGGGGGGGTCGTGCCCCCCTGCCACCTCCACCTCCACCTTCGGTAGATACACCCCTGGATATACATGTATAAGGGAAGATGTGCATATTGAATGATTTAGATTGCAAGAGACATCCGTTTGTTGGCTTTCAATGAACGGATTATGAACAGACAGATGCAACCTTTACAGTAAATGTGTCCTATGATCTATCATTTCCGATAGTGATTGTTGACTTTTAAAGCAATCAAAATATTAACTGTCTAGGCCTGCATCATCATCATTGATTACAGATGGAACGTCTTATATATGCTTTAAAGAAACATGTGCAGGACTTTTTACCCCCGGGGGGGGAACTCGAATTATTTTTTGACGGGGGTGTGCCTCGCGGAACTCTGAAATGGGGGTCTGAAGAGCTGACTACAAGCACAAAATATAGGGTCTTTGGAGCTACAAAAACCCTGAAACGGGAGTTAAGGGGTCTAAGGAGCAGACTAAAACTACAAAAAAACATAGACATGGAGCTACCAAAGACCTACGGAAACTCTCAAAAAGGCTCAAATGGTGGTCCAAGGAGCCGAACTAGAAGAGAAAAATGGACTTGGCGCTAGTCAAATACATAGCCAAGTCATTCCGGGGGACTATGGAGCCGAACTACAAGAATAATAATGGACTTGGCGCTACTCAACTACCTAGCCAAGTCATTCCGGGGGTCTATGGAGCGGCAATTTTTTAAAATCGGGTATCTTTAGAGCTGCGATTGGGTGTGAAAAAGGGGTTCTTTTAAGCGGCACATACCTGTCTTACATTATACATGAGTGCCCCCCCCCCCCCCCCCCGGGTTTTTACCCTAGTTCATTTCTCATCATAAAAAGGTTTACCATTTTTTCTTAAAACATTGGGTAATGAAACTACATAAAATGCCATCTTCAATTTTTGTCCCAAGTAGACACAAATCACGTGCCCTTGATGTATTTTGTGTAGCCTTTAAAGGTACGCTTGAGTATTGGTACTTCCCAAAATGCGCCTTGACAATAAATTGGTTGGTTTTAATTCCATTTGAAAGGTCATTGAATAAAACATGTGAAATGAGAATCATTCCCTTTCGAATGCTCTCATAGTTGTAAAATTTGATTTCAAAATTTTGTATTAAGTCTACCCTGCTGGGGGACATCATGACTTTTTAGAAAAAAAGACAAAACAAATGCTTATAGACTTCTTTGAAAAAAATCAAAATAGGATTTTAAATAGTAGTTGATCATATCTCTATGTAATCATTATGTTTATCATACCCCTTTAAGCAATTTAATTAATTGATTTTGGGTTGATATGTGAAGATTGATAGTGTCAATGTGCGCTCAGTTTCAAGAAAGTATTATGGACATTATTATACTCCATAACAGGTGTATTCATAGGTACACACCTGCACCATACACTTCAGCATGTTTTTGTCATACAATTCATTTCACTTGCATTGCCTTGTACATGATTGAAAAGGAAGGTTATAAACCTTTTCAGAAATCCTGAGGAAGTTTGCTTGTAATGTAATATTTACAATTGCTGTGCACTAGATCTCAGTAAATCCCTTCCAGGTAGCTTACATTCCATTCTCACACACATCCCCTGTCTATCATGCTTGTCATTTGATTATTTAAATAATGTTTCCTTTCTGTTTCATCTCTCCTCTCTCTCCCTCTCTTTCACCCCCTTTCCCCCTCTGTCCTCTGTCCTCTCTCCCCTCTCCTCTTTCTCTCACTATTTAACCCCCTTTCTCCCCCTCTGTTCCCTCTCCCCTCTCTTTCCTCCTTTCTCTCTTCCCCTCCGTCTCTCTCCCCTTTTCTCTCTCCCTTTTTTAACCCTCTTTCCCCTTCTCCCTCTCCCCCACTCTCCTCCTCCCGCTCCCCTCTCTATATTTCATTTTCCACCCTGTCTGCAGGTGTACGTCACCCGTGGAAGAGAAGAGCAAATCCCTTTCTCGGAGCAGATGATTACTGAGGTGTGATTTAATAGGGTGACAGACCTTCCGATTAGCCAAACGAGCTTAAGATCCAACCTGAACCTGCCTCGTCAAATGCCTCCATCTCATCTCGCTGCACATTTGCCCCGTGGTATCTGATCAAGTTCTGTTGCTACCCATTCCTTCAGGAGAGTACAACCCTCCCTCCCTCCCTCTCTCGTCATTTGGATCCTTCCCCTTCCCAGCCCGAGGTGAAACCGACTATTTAGCCCTCATCTTGCAGGGGTTGGTAGAAGGTGATGCGTCCTTAGATACAATATTTCAACCATCAAGCACTGAAAAAAGCTCTTCACCAAGGAGAAAAGGGAAGAGGAGCAATATTATTTTGTTTGCTTTGTTTATTGTTTTGCATCCTCTGTCCGGAAAAGGTCACTAAACTTTATTAGCTGGGTATGTTTGCAAGAGGAGAGGAGAGAGAACGTGTCGTGTGACGCAGCTGGCATGTTCAGCTTTTGCGTAATTACCGCTGAAACTGTTACACGGATCAGTTCAACATAATATGTTGGGGACGCTTACTTGTGGAGATCATTAATGAGGAGACGGAGCGTTTCTGTCTAAAGAAACAAATCAGCGCAGCTGATTGCAACGAAAGAGAGAGAGATAATTGATGCTCTTTTTTGCAAGCCACATTGTGATAATTAACAATCAGTGAATTCCTTCCCAGAAAGTTTCTGTGCCATTATTTTATTCTTCCTATTTTTCTGCGAAATTTAGGAAGGCTATATTTGCAATGCAAATTTAACAAACTGAAGGAGCTTGGTGTACTTGCCATTGTTTTAAAAGCAGAGGAAGGGGTTAACGAATTTGCCTACGCCAGCTAACTAAAACCAGCAACGCAATTACCGTGATCACTTGTTTTCCGTGAATTTATTTCTATTGGAATTTTGAAACCAGAAAGACACAGGTCGGTTGGAAGACGCAAGTCCAGGAGGTAAATTCTTATTGATACACTTGCTCAGGAATGGTTCAGTGAGGATTGAACGCTGAACTGACAACAAAAATAAGGAACTAAAATAATTTTTGAGTTTCCTTGGAAGTATTCTGTGAAAGCTTGCCATCTTCATGTCAGTGGAAAACGATTTCTGCCAAATGTAGCTTTATTTTATCATCTCATATATGACATTTTGTAGGAGGATATCATTGTGCAATATTTTCTGTGGATACTGCAGCTTGGATTGAATTTGATTGATGTATAGTCCCCACCTGTTCAAGCTCTTGAAGTACAGGATGGCAAGATCAACCAAAATGCGCACGGTCATGACCGTCTTCGTCACGGCAACAATCACATACATGCTGATGCAGTCGAACTGCGGCGACAAGTCCGAGAGCGTGAGAATGGTGCCGATAGAGCCGCACGTTGTCTACGACGAGCAGAACCACGAGTATGCCTACCACCGCGATATGCCTCTTATATTCATTGGAGGGATGCCCCGCAGCGGGACTACGCTGATGCGAGCGATGCTGGACGCGCATCAGGATGTTCGATGTGGGGAGGAGACCCGCGTCATCCCCCGTATACTGAGCATGCGCGCCCAGTGGATCCGCTCTGCCAAGGAGCACGCCCGTCTCCTGGAAGCGGGCCTCACGGACAACGTCGTCGACGACGCCATCTCGGCGTTCATGCTGGAGATCATCGCCAAGCACGGGGAACCGGCCCCGCGGCTGTGCAACAAGGACCCTTTTGTGCTCAAGTCCATGCTCTACCTCCACAAGGTGTTCCCCAACGGCAAGTACCTCCTGATGATCCGGGACGGGCGCGCCACCGTCCACTCCATCATCTCCCGCAAGGTGACCATCACAGGCTTCGACATCACCAACTACCGGGACTGCCTCAAGAAGTGGAACCAGGCTGTGGAGAGCATGTACGACCAGTGCATGCGCGTGGGCCGCACCTACTGCCTGCCCATCTTCTACGAGCAGCTGGTCCTGCACCCGGAGACCTGGCTGAGGAAGATCATGGACTTCCTGGACCTGCCGTGGGACCCCTCTGTCCTGCACCACGAGGAGCACATTGGCAAACCGGGTGGCATTTCCCTATCAAGGTAATATTTCATTATGTTTTAAACGGTTATTTAGTATTGCACTTTACATTACGATCATGATGTTTAGATGGAGAAAAAGCAGTGGCGAATATTGCACATGATTTTAAACAAACTACACTTGTTTGTTCATATTTCACCTCCCTTTGCAAGTATGATTGTGGCTAATGCCTTAGCAGGCAGCCACCAATGGATGAGATATATTGTATAAGGCCACGAGGTAATAAGCAGGGCCCCATTGCAGAAAGAGTTGCAATCGATCGTGACGTTGTATTTCATTGCTAAGTCAGATCATGTGACTAAAAGTGCAAATCTGATTTGTTCTATAATGTGCATATTTTCTGATAATTTGCAAGTATTTGCAAATCAACTGTACAATTGATAGCATCTCTTTCTGCAACGGGGTCCAGAACTGTCAGACTGTTACATGCATGTGTACGTATAATACCCACATAACACCTTGGCCCCATTGCAGAGAGATACAATCGATTGTAAGTTACAGTTAATTGTAAATCAGATCATGTGACTATAACATTTGAAATGCGCATATTTTCTGACTTACAATTAATTGTTACAGTCGATTGAATCTCTTTCTGCAACATGGCCCAGAACTGTCATACTGTTATAATTATGTGTACCTATAATACCCAGATACCTCCTTGTCATGTGAAACCCAGTAGCAATCATTATAACTGTCAGTGTGCAAAACAGTAACAAGTTCCATATGTATCTAGAAGACAGGGGTACAAGAGTTTTGATTAATCGCAAAGTTGCGATTTATCGCAAGTCAGAAAACACATGCATTTGAGCCAATTAGAATTGCGCACGTGTAGGCGCATTTTCTGACTTGCGATTAAACGCAACTTGCGATTAATCGCAACTCTGTAAAAAAAAAAATTTTAAAACTATGCAACACCCCCAAGGGGTCTAGAGTTCTGTTTTTGGTACAAACATTCATGTAGGACAATTTCAACAAGTAGTGCATTTGTAGAATTAGACCGGCAGCCCAGAGGTCTTTTGTGCATTGAAAAGCGTACTGATTGTTGAACATAGGAATATTTAGAGGAGAATGTAACAAATCGAAAAATATGAGTCTCCCAGGGTGTACCCGTGGATAAAGGGGTCCTTTGTGCCTCCAAAGTTTGGCCCCTCGGGATTGTCTGATGCTTCTATTTGTTTGCGAATGTACCGTGTTCAACATCGCTCACGGCGGGGAGAGCGAAACAGATTACAAAAGGATCACCGATGCGTATCTGGCAATTTCGGAAAATTACGTTACCTGTTTTGAAAGACGAAATACACGTTGATGCATTGGGGATTACCGTAAATCTCCGTGCATAAGACGCACTCGTGTATAAAACGCACCCCCAACTTTCACAGCAAAAAAAGATCCTGAACTGCTGTTAGAATGCTTATACTGGTCTAGGACATGACAATAGCTTAATGTTGAATGTAGCATTCATCAACATCATTTTCTCACATAAAAATAGTGGTTAGTACACAAATTACACATTTATTGAGCAGTAACACTGGTGCTCATAAATATTCATATTCATATTCATGAATATTCATGAGCACCAATACTCACTAAATATAATGCAATTTTCTAAATTTACTAACAACTATTTTTAATTATGAGCAAAATTTATAACCACTGGTTAGAAAATTGCATATTTAATTAGTACTGCTGCTCACGAATGTATGAATATTCATTAGCAGCAGTATTACTGCTCAATAAACTTGCAATTTTTACATCTGTAACCAATATTTTTGTACCTGTGTATAAAACGCACCCCCCACTTTGAAATTTTTCCGACGGAAAAAAAGTGCGTCTTATACACGGAGATTTACGGTATATCCAAAACCTCTTGCAACTTAACAAATATGTCTTACAGATTACAGAATACATATTGGATACAAATGTCATCCGTTGAATTACCCTACAGATGCCTCTGAATGTTGAACATCGACATAAAATTTTCCAAAATTGCCAGATACGCACCAGCGATCCTTTTGTAATCTGTTTCGCTCTACCCGCCGTGAGCAATGTTGAACACGGTACATTCGCAAAAAAATAGAAGCATCGGACAATCCCCAGGGGCCACACTTTGGAGGCGCAAAGGACCCCTTTATCCACGGGTACACCCCGGGAGACTCATATTTTTTGATTTGTTACATTCTCCTCTAAATATTCATATGTTCAACAATCAGTACGCTTTTCGATGCACAAAAGACCTCTGGGCTGCCAGTCTAAATGGAAAGGGATCTCATGTCATACATTAAATTAACCCCTCGACTACAGGAACTGGGTGGGTTGGCATGTACAAAGTCTATGGGGCTTTCAGAAACTCGAAGAGAACGGTCTAACCCAGTTATTATGGTGCCTATTTTTTGTGGTTTTTAGATGATTTCTATTGGCATGACCACGATGAAATACATGTAGCAGCAGAATTAATGTGAACCTTAAATTGGATGAATAGAGGGAAAATTAGCACTTGCTATTGATATCGATTTCATTTCAATTGAGAAATTACAATGATTACTAACCTCACATTCCATCTGCTGCGTTAGTGCGGATGATTAAAGTGATCAATTAACTTCATAAATCTTTCACCAAAATTGATATCTCAGACTTCAATCATACACAAATATCATTGTAAAATCCTTCTGAAAGATAGGTGAAAATTTCATTGAAAAGAAAATTGATGCGAGATTTTAACCACCTAAATATGACCATTGATTTTTACAACAATTGAAAAGCATTCCAGAACAATTATCAATTCAATCATAAAAATCTCCATAACTATGGAGAAATTCCCATTTTATTCCTATGTTACCATAAACCAAGTGTGAAAGTTCCTAGTGATTTTGGTTTAATTTGACAAAATTAAAGATAACATAAAGCTAATTGCGGTCATCGTTCAACCTGGTTAATCATATTGAACTTTGTTGACCCATTTAATCATGTTTTCTCTTGTGTTATTCTCTGATTCCAACCAAATAGACCGTCTCATTGGAGTCACACACACACAAACAATACTATGATTCAATTTCCTCTGCTCTTCAGCAGGATAAATAATTTGCTGGTTTTGTTGGACTTTCACCTGTTGCTACCATACATATCGGGCACCACTTAAAATTTGGTTGGGACTTGGGATAAACGGAATATACATGTACATAATTGTGGGCTAGGGTCTATGGGTCTATTGTAAAATGGTTATTACACCAACATCAAATCATATGCATCTCCAGGAGGAAGATGTATTTGAAGTTTAGTGGCCGAGAGCACGATCATGACCCAGGACCAGCCCTAGTTCCACTGATCTCTAGATATGCTTTACGGTTGAATGAGTAAGGGCGGTATGTGTGCTCTGCTACGTTCTGTTGATTTGTATGTAATTCTAGCATATTGACATCGATGAGTTAGAGCCAATGATGCTGATTACCGCATGGTAAATGTCGCTGGTCTGTAATCGAGCCCCTGCCTCCTGATGTATTCAAGCTACAATACTTTTCATTTCTCTGTTTTTTTTACCTACAGAAAAGTACACTGCTGGGAATGAGTACTTGGATATTTTTCTTTATATCAAAATCTCTCTCTGACCACTTCCATACATGAGATGGCTAATTTGTAATCGCCTTTTCTTGTGTACGCTTTCAATCTGCAGAAAAGAGAAGTCAACTGACCAGGTGATCAAGCCCGTTAACTTAGAGGCTCTAAGCAAGTGGGTCGGCCACATACCGGCGGACGTGATCGGCGACATGCCCAACATAGCGCCAATGCTGACGCGCCTGGGCTACGACCCGTACGCCCGCAAGCCCAACTACGGTGACCCTGACCGCTTTGTGCTGGACAACGAAGCCAAGATCGCCAATAATGAGGCGGGTTTTAACGAGAACTTCCGAAAGGTGTACCACGAGAAAGACATCGATCACGCCGAACAACCAGCCGATGCTGACGCGGAAGCAGCACCAGGGAACGACGGGGAAAACCCTGCAGTGCAACGGCCAATTGCGCCAAACAATCCAATAGCAGTAGGGGCAGATAAGGACACGGATATTGTCGATAGTAATAATGATAACAATAATGATAATAAAAGGGCGCCCCCGCCGGTTCGGAGAGATCCGCGGCAGTACGCGAAGGATCGGCGCAACAGGAGGAAAGAGGGGCCTTTCCCCGTGCCGGCGTGACAGCGGCTAATGCCTTATAAGGTGGACATTTAGTAGTATGATTATTGTATGCCTACACCGTTGCACATGAAACTTATATTTTCTCTGCGAGAATACTTTCCATAATTGCCATGCATATTTCTGAAAATGAAATGTAAAAGTATTTTGACTTGAATTCATGTTGTTTCGACTATGTGCATATATTTGTATGTTTACATGTATTAACGTGATTTGAAAGATTTTACTGTATAGTCTTGTAAGTTTTTGCCTGACGTAAAACTTTCCAAAGATGACTCCGTTTCTGTGCTTCAGTTTACATCGATTGGACAATCTTTTGACACCGCATTAAAAGCTCCATGCAAGTGATACATTTTTTAATATTTCTAAGATTAAGCTTTTGAGATACCTCATGTAGTTAGAACTGATAAAGATGCAATTTTCCATGCATTATTGCATATTTTTGCTAAATGTGAACTCTATATTGTACCTTATTTTTTAGGATACTTCCCTTGAATGAAGAATCCATTGAAGGAAGAATTTTAGGATACTTCCCTTGAATGAAGAATTTTAGAATACATCCCTTCGCGGAATTTAAAAAAAAATACATGTACTTCCCTTGAATGAAAATTTTTAGGATACTTCCCTTGAATGAAGAATGTTAGAATACTTCCCTTGAATGAAGAATTTTAGGATAATTCCCTTGAATGAAGAATTTTAGAATACATCAATTCTGGAGGAAGAATTTTAGAATACTTCCCTTCGCGGAATTAAAAAAAAAATACATGTACTTCCCTTGAATGAAAATTTTTAGGATACTTCCCTTGAATGAAGAATGTTAGAATACTTCCCTTGAATGAAGAATTTTAGGATAATTCCCTTGAATGAAGAATTTTAGAATACTTCCCTTGACCTTTCGGTAGGGGTGCTATGATTAGGTGCTCTCTTTCAAAATACCACAAGTATCCAAGGGGTGTATTATGAAAACTGCATTATCTCTTGTCATTTTTGTTAAATCTTTTGTTCAATCATGAACGTCTTTTTAAGGGAAAATTGTAGAACCATAACCTGTTCCAGGTTTCTATTGGTAATACAAATGCAACAAGGCATATAAAGAGAACGCCTAGAGTTCTAAGTAAGTTTTGTAGATTTGGACAATGTTACTAGATCCCTTTAATTTCATTTTGTGTGTGCGTGTTACATAGTGCCTAGAGCTTTAAAAAAAAAAACATGCACTAGTTGCAAAAGCTGTCAAAAAGTGCATAAAATTGAATGCCGATCTATTGTGCAAATCTAAATGTAATTTGTTTGTCAGTTTTGCAAATCAATTTTTAAAACTATTCGCGGAAGAAGTTGTAGGCAAGGAGTGTCCTTAAAAACGATTTTTATTATAGAAACTGCTTAATATTCAAAGTATGAATTTCGTAGTATTTCTCTTCTAAAATTAGTGCTATTTTGAAAAGATGCATAATTATTAGATGCCACCAAATAAATAGTAAATAGGCTGAACACTTCATTGCAATGTTGATATAGCAGTATTATTATTATAAATGTTTATGTGAATCATCTTTTTTTCTGTTATGATTGTTTTATAGAGAGAGAATGGCATCTACATACTTTTTTAAAAGTAAGATTAGCTTCATAATTATATGATGTATTTGAAAATAAAATCATTTCATGATTTGAGTTTGTGAACTGTACTTAATGGAGAATTCCGGACGAGTTTTTAAAAAGTACAGTATATTGGAAATAAATCTATGGATGTGCTTGAATATTTTCAGGATTTGACTCTCTTTGGTTGATTTCTAAGAGATTTTTCTAATGTCATTAACTCTGAGGAAATAATTAAATTTACTGCACACAATCATGAGACCCTTACGTAGCACCCTCACTTTGCTCAATTTCTTGAGTAGGCTTGAATCCGGTGCCACTGCATTGTGATCACTGCATGTGACATTCATTATAGCCGGCCATGCAGAGCCAGGAAATTCAATAACCACGTTTACAGGACTTTGTGTCTATTCAAATTCCAATGAAAGCCAAATGTGTTACAATTTCGGGCAGGCAAGTATTTTCAAACGGTTCAACAACATTACTGCAGTAATGCTCAAAGGCACGGTTGAGTGGCGCATCGTGGACTAAACTATTCATGATCGAGCATTGTATTGGTCTGATCAAAAGAACACATTCGCTGCAGTGTAAAAACATAGATAGGCGCATAGTGAGGGTCGCACGTCACAAATTGGTGCATTGTGGGATAGAACAAGCTCGCTCGCGAATTTGTGTCATTAGAATTTCAAGCCAATTATAAGAACCCACAATCATACTTTTTTCACACAAAATTGTGTTTATTGACCTAGAATATCTGTCTTTCAATCATTAGAAGCTTGAAATCGTGTGGAAGTCCACTTTAATTTTATTTTTACAAGGTTGAATTTAAAAGCTTTCTAAGACTTAATTGTTGAATGTTAAGTATTGTCACATATTTGAAACAAACCTCTCAGAATTTTGTCCATTGTTGGTCAGTAACAATTTAGCACAATTAAATAGTCAACTGATGAATTTGAATGATTTAACATTACAGATTCTCTTCCAGGCTAAGATTTTGTATGTTCAATACTTTGCATTGAAATCATCTTCACATTGTGGTTGTTCATTTTGTAGAATTTCAAAGAATTTGATGAAAGGCAATTTGGACCGTTTGGTGAAAAAAAAATCCTCCTTTAGATATTTGGTGATTGACTTTAATTAGCGAAGTGTGCAATCGATAGACGTATTTTGACCCAATTTGATATTTAATACTTCAATCAATGATATACCAATATCATTGTAAGATTCTTGTGAATGATGAAAGATATGATTAAAATTATTTAGATATCTCAATAATGAGGGAGACATTTGAAAAATCAAAACCCATTTCATTCTTTAGATATCATAAGCTGAACAACATGGTACATGAGAAATGTGAAAGATTTTAATTTTACTGAAATTGAAATATTGATGAATGTACTCTCAACAACATTAATATCTTGGACTGTACCATATTACTATTAAAGGGGTAGTTCAGTTTTGGTATAGAGGGCATTGCACAAAATATTTTTTCTGTGAGATAATGAAAAACTGAGTGTAAAATTTGAAAGAGCATACCATTTTAATGACAGAATAAACTTTATTTGGTCAATATCGGTTCAGAAACGGCTGAAATATCAATAAATAAATCTGGGCCACAGATTTATTCGATGATTTCTTATTTTATTTTTAAAATGCTTACACTTTTGCAAAAAATTTTAAAAGAGGTTTTTAAATAGTTGTTGATATTCTCTCTCTATTTCATCATTATTTCAGCAAAACATTACATGCATAATTTTGTATGAAAAATGGTTGAAACCAATGCTCATTTAGATAGCGCCCTCTTGTGTTTTAATGGCTCTTTTTGAATGATAACAGGCTTTTTACTTTAATATTCATTTGTTATTTTCTATACTTTTTGAGCATGGTGGAGTTATAACTATTTCGTTTGTAATATTATTGTGCAGGTTTTGGTTACTAAAGCTCAGCCTTACCAAAACTGTACTACCCCTTTAAAATATGTTACCAGGCAATTAGAAAAAAAATATTTACATATTTATTCAGCTGTTACTGAACCAATTATTTTCACAATTATGAAATTTATCACTTTACATATGTTTCTCAAGTGTTAACATTATTGCTTAAATTTTTTGAAGAAAATTATAATTATTCATCTTTTTAAATTACTTTGTTCCTTCAACCTTGAAAAAAAAATTAAATGTAATTATAAAACATTTCATGAAGCTCCCTTTACCCATGACTGAAATGTCCCTTTAACTGCTTGCCTATGAAAACTTGGTGTGTTATGTACAAAGTCTATGGTAATTTCATAATCTCAAAGCGAAGTGGTTAATATTGTTTCTATCAGATGTTGTTGTAACCGGGGGCTGATGTGGGAACAGTAAAATTTCCATTCTGCAAAACAAATTCTTGGGCATTTATTTCAACACTTTGCAATGCAATTGAATTAGATTCTATTTGAGAAATCAGAAACACAACGATTTTAACACTTCGGGATTTATTTAGATTCTATGCGAGGAATAGGCAATTCAATCTTGATTGCAAATTCCATTATCAATTAAAGGATGTCGAGCTTTAAAGGGAACCTACGCCCCAAAATAATATTCTTATAAATAAAAGGTCAAATTTTAAAATAAAAGGTTCAGAAGTTCAGAAAAATAGGTTTCCAGACAAATTATATAATTGGACAACACAACACCATACTAAAGCTTGTGTTCATGGGTCTGCAGACGAAGACTATCTATTGGCTAGATGAACGCATCGTCATCAATTCTATTGTCTCCAAATGTACGTGTGAATTGATTTGACGCACTCACAGACGTTTGGCGCATACGGAACCACTAGGAACCATGAGGCCATGGTGGTTCCGTAAGTGGTGGTATATAATTGTATTGTTTATGAATACACATTTAAACCCTTTCTAATATCACACAACGGTACCAAAATATATCATTCTGTGTTTCTCTTTGCCTGGTGATCCCCTTTAAAGGGGACTACTATGTAAAAAAAAACACAGGCTTATTTGTTTTAGTACCATTATTTGATATTGAATAGATGTCCAACATTTTGCAAAGGGCTGTGTATCATGCAATTGAACACCCTAGCTTCCCAAAGTTTAGATTGCGAGTGCGTAAATTCTGTACTTGAATAATGTTAGGGGACAATAGAATGTGTATGTCCTAGAAAATAGGACTAGTCTCCTTCTGCAGACTCATTAACGCATAATTTTGTCCAAAAAGCAATTTAGCGCCCTTCTTGTTTTCTATTGAAGATGTAATGAAATAAAGAGTCAATGGAGTGGCGTAACCTATCGTTTATAGCAAATCTTCACCTGACTGAAGAAAACAAAAAATAATCCAAATATGAAGAAAAGTAAAAAATTATATCGGTCTTCATCACCTTCTGCTGACTGATTTTGACTTCAGTCATAAATATCTCAACAATTAGAGAGACATTCAGAGAATCAACACTCATTTCATTCTCCATTTAATACGTTTAAAGCCATGCAACTACTGTGTAAGAGAAATATGAAAGCTTCAAGTGATTTTGTTTGAATTTGACTAAATTTAATGGATCACTTTAAAGGTAGTTTAACACATTTGAAAACACTGCGGATCTTTCTCAAAATGTGTATGAAGCTAGGGAATGATGTTAATAAAATGTGTGAGAAATATTGAATCAATTGACCCCTTACTTCTTCAATAAACAATTTTTTTTTTTTTTTTTTACTTCAGAAAAAATATGACTTGAGATAACTCGGCCTATGGATAATTTTGGCACTTGATTAGTCGGTACTAATACGCTGATTAATAATAATAATAATAATAATAATAATATCTATTATTTATATAGCGCCTATCACGATTGATAATCATCTCTAAGCGCTTTACAATTTTTATTATTACCCCGGTCATAGGATACAATGCAAACCAGCACACATTGTGTGCACCATCTCCACTCCCTGGGGAGTATTCCTTCCAAGCGCTCAGTGGGCTCAAGAAGATCGTTCACATAAAGGCTTTCACCTCCTACCGGTACCCATTTATACACCTGGGTAGAGAGCAGCAATAGTGGATAAATTGTCTTGCTGAAGGACAAACGCAGTGGGCAGGGTTCGAACTCGGGATCTCATGATCGGAAAGCGCGCGCTCTACCAATCTTGCCACGCCACACCACATTACACAGCGACACACACAGAAAAGTAATAGTTTGGGCTCGTAGGGCCTCATACTTACGAAGGTTGCTTTGATTGTGTATTATAATACACGTACCATCGATTATCTATGACACGTACATACACACATAATATACACCGTTTATTTTACGTCGTCTTACGTTGAACTTCTTGTGTAGATCACTGTGTGTCAGGTGATATTTGTTATGTTATTTCAGTCATATTTTCTTTTCCATAACAAAATGAAAGCCTTTTTTATAAATGTGTGTCTCTCGTGTGCCATATTTGTCTTGAAATTAAACGTTTTTGTCAAAGATGACTCTTTATCTTTAAAGAATGAATGGTTGTACTTGTGCTTCTTTTGTTTTCCTTTTATGAAATTGTTTCCACCGAATAATTGAATGGAAACATGGTTGCATGTATAGTAAACAAATATACGATGCACTGAGAGCCTCTAGTTGAAATTATGGATTCCGAGGTGACAGGAATAGCACTATTTTCTGAGGGGCACGATTGTTTGTGAACGGGGGGGGGGGGGGGCATCTGGGGTCCGCTCGCTAGTCATAAGGACCGCTAGTCATAAGGACCACTAATCATAAGGACTGCTATTCATAAGGACCGCTTTTCATAATTTGAGAAGAGGGTCATTATTCATAAGGACCGCTATTCATAATCCAAGAAGAGGGTCGCTATTCATAATATGAGAAGAGGGTCGCTAATCATAATACAAAATCGGGGTCTTTATTCATAGGGATCCCTATTCATAAAACGAGAAGAGGGTCACTATTCATAATACGACAATAGGACCGCTACTCATAATACTAGAAGAGGACCGCTACTCATAATACATAATGAGGGTCGCTAGTCATAATACGAGAAGAGGGTCGCTATTCATAATATGGAATAAGTAGTATATCCCCTAATGAAGTGTAAATAAATGTTGTGAAATTTTTTGCTATAATCTTGGAAACATTTTTAAATTTGGTCTTAATACATTACTGATGAGAAAAAGTTATGTTTCCATTTTTTATTTTTGGTCCCAGGGTACATTTTGGCGATTTTAAAGATAATTAGCTAATTTGCATATTTGTGAAATAAGGTCAGGGGTCATTTTCTATCTAGGAATAGTACAATATTGATAAAAACTAGTATTCTAGGGTATTTTGGGGCAAGGATTCCATTTCCGGTGCTCGTTTGTAAGTGATGTATGGGAAACACTCTGAAATCCAAGATGGCTGCCCCTAATTTGCATATTTATGAATATTATTGATTTTCAGTGGCTACAGCCCCTAATAAGCAATCATTCCGGATTATTATTTGTCAATTATGTTCTAAGTATGCATTTAAGATATCAGAGATGAGTTGCCATCGTGGCAACCTCGAGCAATGCATATTATTTGCATAATTATGTATTTTACCTAATTTGCATATTCCCCAAAATCGAGTATATTGGGAACCCGGCAAGTAAAAAAGACAAGTAATACCACTTTTCCAAGGTTTTGGGGGGCAGCAGATCCATTTTTGATACTTATTTACCTGTATCACCATGGCATCCATCTCAAATAATAATAATAATAATAATAGACATTTATATAGCGCATATTGCAAAGAGCCTCTAAGCGCTTAACATATTTACATACAAATTAACACAATTAACAAAAACTAAATCTTTAGAGTATAAACATACATATATATATAAACACAATTAACTATCAGGAAAGGCTAACTTAAACAAATGAGTTTTTAATCTTGATTTAAAAGTATCTACATTGTGTGAAGTGCGAATGTTGAGGGGTAGATTGTTCCACAAGAAAGAAGCGGCGTAAGAAAATGATCTTTCACCATAGTATTTTGAGGTAATTCGTTGTGTGCATTCCAGGAGTGACTGAGTAGATGATCGTAATGTTCGAGTAGGAGTGTAGTGGTGGATTAGATCTGTTAAATAGGTAGGAGCGAGGCCATGATAGGCTTTGAAAGTAATGAGAAGGATTTTGTAGATGATACGAAAGTTGATAGGGAGCCAGTGAAGATTGTGTAAGATTGGTGTAATGTGGTGAGAGCGGGAAACACAAGAAACAAGGCGAGCAGCAGTATTTTGTACACGTTGCAGTTTTGTGAGATTCTTATCAGGAAGTCCATAAAGTAGGGAGTTACAAGAGTCAAGTCGTGATGTAATTAGTGCATGAACTAGGCGAATCGTAGTATTATAATCAAGATAACGGCGAATTTTTCCAATTTTTCTAACAGCTATAAGGGCAATTTTACAAACATAATCAATTTGATGTGTCATATTCAATGCAGAATCCATAGACACTCCTAAAAATCCAAGATGAC